>LOJH01009444.1:0-28433 GCA_001685095.1 Ellobius talpinus
GGGGCGCGGGTAGGCCCGGCTCCCACTGCGCCTGCGCGGGTGGGGGTGGTGGCGGGATAATGGGGACGGCGGCCCTGGTTGGGCTGGGGCTCCGGGCGCTGGGGAGGCCTGGGTTTCCCTCGCTGGGCCGCGGGACCGAGGCCTGGTTCGTCTCCGGGGAGAGGCGGGCCTTTCCCGTTCTGAGGCTGCTGGGAGCAGACGAGGTGACGAGGTTTCCGGCTCCCTTCTCCCTGGTCGACAGCCTGACGGGCCGGGCCAGAGGGTTCCCGGCGCGTGTTTCCGGGCACAGGAGCTCTGGCTTTTTCTGTGTGCCACACTTTTTTGGGGGGCGGGAGCCTCTAGTTTGAGTAGTGTAGTGACAGTTTCGAAAGTATCGTCTTGCCGCGCTGAAAGCTTTGCCCTGCTCCCTTTACGAGAGTAAATTAAAGTGTTAGCTCGTTATCTTGGGGGAGTCCGTACAGAGTTTCCACGCTGGGGTTTCGGCTCTCCAACCTGCCAGAAGATGCTTGCTGTTGGAGGATTTGTTGAGTGGGTAGTGGCCACCTTGGCCAGGTCTGCGTCGACTCTTGGTGCAGGTGGAGACACAGATCTCGAAATTGCCTGCTTAACAGCCTCTCCGGTGCGGTCTGGGCTTGTACCCCTAATCTGCTTTGGCGAACCAGGGTAGCAGAGGCTACCAGCTGGGTTCAGGGGGAACAGGTGAGCCGTGCAGCCCGGAGAAGATATTCGCATATTTTGCCCGGGAGCTGAGGACTTGAAAGGCGTTAAGTTGGACTTGAAAGGCGTTAAGCAGCGGAACGGCATTGGAGGCACTAAGCCCTAGTTTTTGTTGCCTTTGTTGTTTGGTTGGTTTCTAAGACTTTGCCGCTGGTCCGTTGAGACCAGTAGTAACTGACATTTGAGAAGAAATATACCTTAATATGAGTTGCAGATGAGCCAGCACGTTCTCAGACTGTCTGGATTTCGAATTGACACTTAGAAGGATCTCCTTGCTGAGAACAAGACTTTCGATGAAATGTTCATAGACTACTGGGTTCGCATAAAAGGTTTAGACAGTTTCTTATTCTGTTCAGTGAACTTACAGAAAGTATTAGACAACGTGAGAGGATTGCTTTTTTGTGGTACTTACCTTACATGTGAGAGATTATCCCCACCCACCCCCCTTTTTTCCCCTACAGCCCAAGTAAGTTGACAGAATAACTTTCTGGGTGAAACCAAGTAAGTTGACAGAATAACTTTCTGGGTGAAACATGGGTTTTGGAAGTTAGATAAGTGAGAGTCAAATCCTGGGTCCTCAGTTTGTTTCTTTGAGCAAGTGACTTAGTTACTCTGAACCTGTTTTCTCGGTAGATATTTTGGCCATACACTGTACTGAAGTCCTATTAGGAAGCATCTCCGCTCTTAAGTGTTTGAGAACAGTGTATTATTTGGTGAGGTCTGTTTTCTCAGGGTGCGGATGAGAGTTGGAAAAGGTAGTAGGGCAAAACTGAATGGTGAGTCAGATGTGTACCCCCAACAGGATGCCCGCATGTGCTTCATGATTAAGGCAACAGAAGTGTTCTGTTCCTGACTAAACTGATTGTCGTATATTTTGAATCAAGAAATACTGGTTCTCAGTTAGAACTCAGACAAGTAAAATGTGGAATAGTTTACTGAAATTGATTCTTTTTTAACTGTTTATTTTGATGTTTTGTGCATTGATGTTTTGACTGCATGTTTGTCTGTGGTGTCAGATCCCCTGGAAATGGAGTTACAGACAGTTGTGAGCTGCCATGTGGGTTCTGGGAATAGATCCCAGGTCCCCTGGAGAAGCAGCCAGTGTTCTTAACACCGAACCATCTCTCCAGCCCAGAAGAGATTTTTCTTAAAATGAGCTTTGAAGTTTGGATTTACTAGGACTCGAAATGAAGAAAGTGTCCAGAAACACATGTTTTAATTAGTGGAAAGGTGGTCTGGTAAGGACCATTTTTGATGATACATTCTAGCTGGATCAAACCTCATGAGGATCTAGAAAGTAATACCAAACCCAAAACAGCTATTAAGAGTTTTACACTAGGGGGCTGGAGTGACGCTCCGTGGTTAGGAGCACTGGCTGTCTTCCCAGAGGACCTGGGTTCACTTCTCAACACCCATATGGCACTCACAACTGGCACTCCAGTTCATGGGAATTTGACTCCTCTGGCTTCCTTGAGCACTAACTAGGCAGGGCTTGCAGTGCACAGACATACATACAACAGACCATCCATACACATAAAAATAAATTTAAAAAGATAAATATAAAAATAAAAAAGATTTTTTATAAAAAGTTTTACACTAAATTTTAAATCATGAATAGAATTCAAAGGTTTTGAGGGAAGCATGGAACAATCCAGGGGAGTGCTCAGAGGACAGACACTCTAACTGCCTGAGTGCTTTAGGAATTCTCATTCTTATATTGCCGAATGATGGCTGATGTGCACGAAATCCATCCTTATAGATCAAGGTTGAGTTAAGGAGTGCAAAGTATTTCGGAGATTTAAAGACAGGTGTGGCAGACATATTAATTCCACACAGTATGACCTAGCATCACTCAGAAATCATTACAGAAGGCAATAACCTGAGGGAAGAGGATGACAATGTGTTAGAGATGTTTGGGAGGCTGAAGGGAGTGGAATAGAAGATGTAGCTATGGGTGTAAGTTTATAGGCTTCAGCCTGGGGCAATGATGGACTTCCTTACAGGGAAGTGTCTGAACACTTCTGCATTGAAACTCTAGAACAGGTTTTGGATTAATAGGACTGTAAAGAATTGCTAGAGAGTTCGTTCACATTTGTTAAGGTGAGATATCTTGTAGGTGTTGGCAGATGGATTGTAAAGTTGAGAATTAATTAGGTAATGGGGTAACATAGTTTCTACTTGCAAAATGGAGATTTATTATCCGGGAGAGGAGTTTGTGTATGCAAGCACTTCAGTGTTTACTTGCGCCACGCAACCTGCCTCTGTTTTAGAGAACTTGGAGACAGATGGTTCTTCCTGGGACTACAGGTGTGATGCAAATCTCCCTGGGGCCATGTTGACCTTTTGCCTACCTGCCTCAGAGACCACCTGGTGCCACTATGGGCAAGAGTGGACCAAGATTGAATTCTGGGAGTGTCTCAAAGAGACAAAACTACTAGTACCTTTTCCTATCCCTTCAGCTTTTGTGGTGGCTTTTATTGACTTTGATTACATGTAGTATGGAGTTTCTTTTTTAGCAGTAAATCACTTCATTATAATGTCTAGAATTTTTTGTTTTTATGTACAAAATTTTCTCTCTTCCCACAGACATCTTGTAGTTTCAGTCACAGATCTTTTAGTTTTGAGTAAAACTTAATACAGCCTTAGGTGATTTGATTTACCTGCTTAGGAACTAGAAGAATAGGTTCCCAAATCATTGAGGTTTTCTTTCTTTAGCTAGCTGGCTAAAGTCCTAAGTTCAAGCACTCAAGGGAAAGTGAGCTGGAAATGCCGGAGCTGTGTTTGATGTGACAGTGAAATGGTAGACGGCTAGAGTTTCGATAGAAAACTTGAGATTGGTGCTTGGTTTTCTTGTTTTCATTTCATTCTACTGGGTAGGTTTGTCTTTACCTTTGTTTAAAATTAGAGTAGTATGAAGCTTGGGTGTATGTTTTAAAACTCTTGCAGTGAGTTAGGTCCCTGTTGTGTTTCCCTATCCTAATCAAGTGCCACTGGGCCTTATTTGCTGAGAGGAATCCATGCATTTTCTCCGTGGACTGAAGCCTTCCCAGGAACTTGCTCTTTAGAGGGAGAGTGAAGGAGGTCTAGTTAAGCTAATGTTACAAGTTATGGATTTCTGGTGAGTTGAGCGCTGCCAAATAGCAGGTAAATGCATTGCTGTTCAGTGATGGCACAAAGCTATACGCTCCCTAACAAAGTCCCACTACCTTAAGATCATCCTCCAGCCTTAAAAGTAGTGTGCCATTTGAACTGTCTCTCAATCATTTGAGTCTGGTTAGGAATTAATCATATTTTACTTTTTCTTCAAAATACAACATATTTCCCATTGTGACAGTTCTACATTGCTTAACTTCTTTCTAATATTGGAAGGAAGACAAAAGGTCATCCAGAGATGATTCTGCTTGCATTTGGGGCACATGGTTTGACTTTTCGTCACATCTACATCTTTCACACATACATTTCCTTCTTTAATTTTTTTGGGTTTTTTGTTGTGGTTGTTTTGTTTTTTGAGACAGGGTCTCACTGAGTAGACATGATTGGCCTCAAACTAAAAGAGATCCGCCACTATGCCCAGCTATACATATATTCCTTGTCTCTCTTCCCCCTTTTTTGTTCCCTTTTTCAGCCAACTTTGGGTCATGTGACACATTATTGCCTGTTTGCCTAAAAGCCTAGTCTGTCTTTGAATATTCTCTTAAGTTCAACAACTTGCCTTGTATGATGTGTTGTGTTGTGCTAAGGATCCAACTCCAGGCTCCATGCATGGTAGACGCTCTACTGCTGAGCCATACCTCCAGCCTCTGTAGTTCGACTTCATGATTATATAGAATTGCTGTATATGAATTCGATTTAGGGTTTACAGTTAAAGCTAAGTCAGAACTGACATTTGGATTGTTTTTTGATTTTTCGCTATTTTATGCATATGTGGCACTGGAAAATGTTTTTTATGTAAAACTTTTTGCACATTTTTAGGATTGGGGGTGCATTTTTGTGTTTTCTGGTAGCCCTTGATTTCAAAAACAATAGGTTTTATTTTATTTAATTTTATGTGTGCTGGTGTTTTTCCTACATGTGTGCCTGTGCAGCATGGGTCTGATGCCACAATAGACTATCAGGTCTCCTGGAAATGGAGTTACAGACAGTTGTGAGCCACCATGTGGGTGCTTGGAACTGAACCTGAACCTAGGTCCTCTGGAAAAACAGCCAAAGTGTTAGTAACCGTTGAGCCATCTCTCCAGCCCTAAATAATATATTTACTTCCCCTGTTTAAGAACTTTTGTTTTCTGAATTTTCAATAAACTGTGATTTTTCATTTAGCCTACCAGAGTTAAGAACTTTACAAAGTAACTTTTGACTTAGAGATTATGTGCAGCTTGTAGGTAATTCAGACAGTGTAAAAACTAGAAAGGAAGTCAGGCAGGGTGGTACATGCCTTTAATCACAGCACTTGGGATGCAGAAGCAGGTGGATTCTGTGAATTCAAGGCCAGTTTGATCTCTACAAAGCAAGTTCCAGGATAGCCAGAGCTGTTAAACACAGAGAAACCCTGTCTCAAAAAAAAAAAAAAACAAAGAAAAAAAACCGAAAAGGAGATATTAAAGGTCTTTTGATGTTTTCTGATGATATATCATGGTAATCCTAACATTTAGGGGGCTGAGTCAAAATGATTGTGTGTTCAAAACTCAAGGCCAATCCGGACTACATGTCTCTTGTTGCCAAAACTGGCCTTAAACCCACTATAATAGCCCAAGGATGACCTTGACCTTCTGATAATCCTGCCCTCTCCCTCCCAAGTGCTGGGATTCTAGATATGGGCAACCTTATCCATTTTATGCCAAGTATCAAACCCAGAGCTTCATGCATGCAAAGCAGACACTCCAACTGAGGTATAGCTCCATGTCTTGTGTGCCACTTTTTGTATTGTGTAATTTTCTTATTATATTGGAATCTTCACTGTTGGTTGCCTAAAATTCCTTGTCTAGCTGAGTTGTGCTTTGCCTAAATTATTTCCCTAGGTTGTCTTCTAATTCTGGCTGTAATAAATAACCCTGTGTTGGATATCATGCATGAAAACCTTTTTTGCATTTTGTCTTAAGACATATTTCATGGAACAGAATTCATTAGTCCCAGCAGAAATGAGCACACAAAAGTCTTAATGCATGGTGGTGCACACTTTTAATCCCAATAGGCAGAGGCAAATAAATCGCTGTGAGTTCCAGGCCAGCCAGGACCACATAGTAAGACCCTATCTCAAAAACAGAAAGAACCTTACCAGTTAAAAGAACACCAGCAGAAGCTAAGAATGCACACATCATGGCTACTTCACTGGCATTGAGCCATGCTATTAACATCTTTACTGCTTGAAGCTCAATGTGGTGGTGTCTTCTGATAGATAGTCCCAGCTATTCAGGTGAAGGCAATCTGGGCAATGTAATGAGAGAGGGGAGGGAGGGAGAGAGAGAGAGAGAGAGAGAGAGAGAGAGAGAAATTCAGTTTCAATAAACAACAAATTCAGCCAGGTGTGGTAGCATTTGATTGTAATGCACTTGGGAGGTGGAAGCAGCAGAATCAGAAGTACAGCAAAGTATCTTTGACTACTCGGAGTTTGAGGACAGCCCAGACGGTGTGAGACCTTGTTCTTACAAAAGAAAAAGACAGGACAGAATCCCAAATGAAGTATGTCATTGTTTTGGTAGTCTTATAACTATTACAGGTGCAGTCAATCCTATGTTACTTCTTTTCCCACAACATGAGAGATTTAAACTGTTTTGAGAAATCAATATCAAACAAGACTATACTTTAAATTATATCTAAATATTTCTAACATAAATTACCCTCGCTTCAGTTCTCTCTTCTTGGCTGCCAGACTCCTGGTTTGTGTTATGAATAAATGTGACATGTAATTACTTGGTCAAGACATTTTAAAATTCCATTCTTCATTTAGTATATTGTTCCTCCTTTTCTCATTGAGATGACTGCTCAAATGAGAAGGCTGTGTGAGGTAGCTCTTCTTAGAGCATAGAATGTAGACAGGATAATATATGTGGTTTGGGTTCCTGGAGATTTGGAATGCTTCCAGGTATTCCAAAAAGTGCTCCACAAACCTAAAGAGATATCAGGAATGGTACTTATAAATGTGTGAGCTAACACTGAGCTCTTAAGCAGTAGAAAACATTAACAACTTGCATTTGTATAGTCTCTCTTTAAGTCCATTTATGGGGGTGTGGCATGCCACAGCACGTGTGTGGAGATCACAGGAAAACTTTTGGGAGTCAGTTCTCTCCTTCCACCTTGTGGTTTCCCAGCATTCAACTTAGGTTGTCAAACTTGGTGAAAGATGCCTTTATCCACTGTTCCATCTCACCACCTGTATAGTTTCTATTTCAACTGACTGTATCAAAGCACTTTATAAACAAGTGGTATCCCTGGTCTGTGCTACTATAGAAACTGAGGCATGTGATTGACAGGCCAAGATTGCAGAATGAATTTTTAAAAGCTCTAGAAACTGCAGATCATTTTTATTCACATGCCAGCTATGACATTGCTGTGACAGTCAGTCAGGCTTCTCTGCTGTTGTTCCTTTCCTGCCTGAAGGAGTAATCTGGGTCCTCTGGCCTGTTCACCCTGTAGTCTTTCAGAGTCTTCTAATAAGCCAAAGAACCTAAAGTGAGACAGACTGTACTTACAGTGTTTGCCTTGGGCAGAGAATGGATGGGGAGTGCTAGGTTAACCCTCCTCAGGCTTTTCTGTCATGGCTACCTGGGGTAGGATGTGTGTCAGGATCAGCACATATTTCAATGTTTTGCCATTCCTACTTCCTACAGCCTCTGTTCTTAGAATATCCTTTAAGTGAAGGGCCGGATTGTGCTCTGGATTTAAACAGCCAGATTTTAAGGCAAGGCCCTGGATAACTTTTTTGGAGTGAGGTGAAATCCCAGGCTAGAGCTGATGCCAGACATGGCAGCTAATGCCAGAAGAGACCTCCAAGAACTAGAGAGAAGAGGGGGACTGAGGGGAACTTTAAAAGCAGCCTGACCAGATGGTCAAGACTCGACAGGCTTCATGTGCAGTGAGGCAGCAGATCTAAAAGAACTTGAAATTTTTCTTAAAATAATGAAATGGCCAGTTTGGGGAAAATGTATCTCCAAGAAATGGCATTGGCATCTTTAACAAAATTGAAGGGAAAAAGAATAGACAGCTACCGAGGGCCAGTTAGGAAGGATCTGTGAACAGCTAAGATGCTCCCAGAGGCAGAAGCTTTGTGAGTTTAAACAATGTGTTCCAGTGTGCTGAGAGGATGACCCCGCTTTCTGTGTAGATTTGGGTAGCACTGTTGTTGAGTGTTGAGTGGGCGTAATGGACATAGTGGCGCATGTCATTTTGTGTCCTAAGAGATGTGTTCTGAACTGGTAACAATAGTAATGAGCTCAGTAAACTTGTTTGTAGTTTGTGGTTTGAACTTCGTGAACTTTACTGTGAGGCCCTTTAAGTGTCAGAAAATTGAAAAAGAGACATAGGTGTAATTTTGGACCCTAGCTGCCTCATACTCCTTTAAGGAAAGCAGCTTTTTGACTTTAAAATAACTATTTAATAATGGCAAGGAGGTTATGGTTAGTATAGTTTGATCCACAGATTATTTACAAATGTGTTGCTTTCTAGGTGTCCCACTTCCTAGGCTAAGACTGGTAAGGGCAATGAAGCGGCTTAGCACACTTAGCTCTTTAACAATATTGTTTCAAGGGAGGGAGGGCACACCTTTAATCCTGGCACTCAAGAAGCAGAGGCAGGTGGATCATCTACTTACTCTAGAGTAAGTTTTATTTAGTTTTTTATAATGATTGTTTCTATTTTTCTCACCTCAGTACATAAATATTCCTTTAGAGATGATCTGGTAGCTACATTGTGGCTTAAACCCCAGGCTTGGGTTGGGGATTTAACTCAGTGGTGGAATGTTTGTTTGCCTAGCAAGCCTAAGTCCCTGGGTTCAGTCTCCAGCTAAAAATCAAAACAAACCTGGAGACTTGAATTTAGCTACTTTTCGTTAGATTTTTTTTGTCATCAAACGATTTACTCCATGTTAGTTATTTTTCATTATTGTAACTATATACCCAAGCAAATGAACTTAAAAGGAGAAAGATATGTTTTAATTCACCATACTAGAAGTTTCAGTCCATGCTCAGCTGGTTCCTTGGCTATGGACCTTTGTTAAGGAGAATGTCTTTGTCAATTGGAACCTGCGGCGATAGAGACAGCTCACCTTGTGATACCAAAAGACAGAGAAACAAGAAAGGGCCTATATATTCTCCAAATGCATACTATGATCCATGTCCTCCAACTAGGCCAAACCCACTAAAGTTTCCACTACTTCCTAATAAGTCCATCAGATTATGAGCTTATTGGATTAACCCATTGATGAGATCAGAGCCCTCAAACTGTTGAAACTTTTATAGTTACTTTTGTTCCACTAATGGCTTAGTAGAAGACATTTACAACTGAATAGTGTTCACACAGTTACAGGGTTGGCATCTCTGCCTTCACTGTGCTCAACATGTGGGCATTTGTCTTCTCAGGCCTGTGCTCCTTGAGCCCCTGGGGTTTTTTTGTTTGTTTTTTGGGGGGGTGTGTGTGTGTGTGTTTTGTTTGTTTTTTTTTCCCGGATTCTCTTGTTAAGGACTGCTTTCTTTTGGTCTGGGAGGTGGCAGAGCCTGATGGGGTATAGAATTTAGGTTAGAATCAGAGTTTGAAGAGTCTGAGAATTTTGAATAGCCTTAGTCAGAGACCCAGATCTTAATTCTCTGTCTAGGAGATAGCAATAGACCTCAGAATTGGGAAGGGTGAGTAAAGCAACGAGTGCTTCCTGGAATGCTTGACACATAGCAAGACCTAGAAAAATAGGAATTGGTTAATATTACAAAGGAATTTGAAGAAAGCGTCCTAATGGGATGGAGTAGCTTGGTATTAAAATTAAATCAGATCTTAGATGTTGTATCATCCATTGCTACTGTTTTGTTCTATTTGGAAGTCTGTAAACCTAATACTGACTTCTGGCCCATTTATTTTCTCCTAATATTCATGCATAAATATACAGATACTTTGGTCCCAATCACCATTCCTTTGCAAAACTAATTAAATGTATCCTTAAGTAATGTCTCTGGTGATCACTCATGTCACCACAACTAGGTCCAAGTACCTTTATCCTTATCTAATTCTTGCTGATCCTTGGAAGCAAAGACAGACTGCAGGGGTTGATGCGGGACCTCCAGAATGGAGATTGCACAGAATAATCTTATTTTTCCTCTATTCTTCTAGTCTGTTATGTTCTGAACCCACACATGTTTTCGGAAGGACCAGATGGCTGACACTGGCTAATGGGAACCAAAAGACAAGAGTGAAAGTAACCCGGTTGTCTCATGCCCCAGCTTAGAGTGCTTCACCCTACCCCAAGACCAATGTCCTTTTTCTCTGGAGACTTCACCCTGCTGTACCAAAAAACTGCTACCACCTGGCTTATCTGAGGTTAGATTATGGTTAAGTCAAGCAGCAGTGCTTATTAAATAGAAAAGATTCTCTTTGGGACTGTGGGGAACAAGAGAAGTCTTTCAAAGGCTTTGGGATCTGTGTATTAAAGCTGGGATTCAAGAGTCCTGAGCCTGGGTTCACCTCCAGCTCCACCACTTAAATGCTCCCTGACTGTGAACAAGCTGCCTGACCTCTCCATGCCTAGTTATCTCATCATGAGTGAAAATAATAATTCACTCTTCGCCTTTATTATGAGTTACAAATGGAATATTACAGACAATAAAAATATGTCTTTATTATGAGCCAAGCACTGTGCTAAATACCCAATAGGTGCTAGCCTTATTATGTGAAAGCCCTCATAATTGATGAGATAACACAAACCAAAAGAAACAGGGCTTGAAAAGAAAAGCATTGCCTTATAAGACAAAAAACTGACAGACGCGCTAGAGAAATGGCTGGATGAGCATCAGGCACGCAAGGTTCTGGGGCTTCCTGAAGGAGGTGCTTCTCAGCCATGAGCAAGGTTGAAAGGATTCAGCTTGTATAGTCAGAGTGTTTAGAAGTACATAAAGATATTAGGAGGCATGACTTCTAAGCAACAGAGTAATTTCGCTGCTGGCTTTCCCCACTACAACAAAAGAAACAAGTTGCCTGAGTGAAAATAGCTGTAGTCTGCAATTGTGATCAGACAGAAACAGTCCCAAGGACCCAGCGCAGTGAGAAAGCTAGTGAACTTGACAGTAGATGCAGTGGATAACCAAAGGAGAATAGTCAGAAATGATTGCAAGGTTTTTGGGAGTAAATCAGGTGTTCAGGGGCTCTGGAAGAGAGAAATCATGAGGTAGGTTTTCTTCTTTGAAGGTGGGGAAAGATCAAGTGCAGACTGAGCTGTGGCCAACCGTTTGCAGACCAGGAATCCACACTAGCTCTAATCAGAGAGCTCTTGGTGTGCGGGAACTGCCAGTTTGCCGACGTGAAAGAGCCCCAGGCTGGGTAATGGTGAGCCCTGAAGTCGCACCCCAGCTCTGCCACTGAGTGAGCACGGGTAAGTCTTCCACCTTCTCTGGATGGCCTTGATGGCCCTCCCTCCTCTGAGACTAAAGAAAGGGAGGGCAGAAAGCCAAGAGCAGCCTCCTTCCTGTCTCAGAATAGGAAAGGGTCTCAGGAACCTGCTCCTGGAGCAGCAGCTTGCCACTATGGGTTGTAAACTCCCTCAGTCACTGTGGAAGTCAGCTCACACCTATGTATGACCACTGATGCTCAGCAGTAAATGTGACACTGGTTAATATGCTGGAAGGGCCTGGCTGCTAGTGCCCTGGAATGCTGCAGACCTGTGGAGTCAGGGCAGTTACACTGTTCTCATTCACACGCTTCTCCAAGTTGGCCTCACCTGACCACAAGAGTTGGCTGTAGAACTGTCTTTGTTCTACAGGTTTCCGTGCACTTGATGCAGCTGTCAAGAATTAGTCTTTCCTGTCAGTGTGCCCTTTTCACTTCTTAAGACCCAAGTTGGCTGAAGCCTAGGATCAACTGAGTGCTTTGAAAAAAAGCTGTTTGATTCCTGTTCACTGAATACCATTTCTTTCAGGGCAGATTTAAGGGCTCTGCCCTCAAAATACAATGCTACTGGCTCTAGATTGAGGGTTCAAGCCACCCTGTGGGTTAACTTCAACAGATGAAAATTTTTCCTTGGCTACAGCAACATCCCTAATCCTGACCAGCCATGGAGAGGTTCGGTTCTTACAAGGAAAATGAGTGAATGTGGGAATGGCTCACCACATTGGGAAAGCAAAACTCACATCCTGCTGATGGTTGGCTGAGGACTGTCATGTCCACATACAAAGAAAAGCATGTGGCACAGTTTTAGGACAAAGGTGAGCAGAGATCCACTGTGGAAAGGGGCACATTTCCTTATTGAGAGACCATCCGAGGCATGCTCCTCGGTAAGCAGTGTTGGTGGGTGTCTGCAGTCGCTTGGAGGCTTGCTTTCCCTGCTCCTTGTCTCCACTCTCTGGCAGCACCCCCTAGTCAAACCTGCTCAATTAGTCATTGAGTAGCTCATCTCTAGGCCAGCCGTGCTTATCATTTCTCCCCTAGTCCTGTACTCCAGTCTCTGATGAGTGAGGGTGTTTGGAAAACAGACAACCCTAAATAAACTTCTGAAGAGGGTGAGATAAGTGGCATCCTCTTCAGTGAAACATGAAGGAAAATGCAAACCTTGTGGTGTTCAGGACCTTTGTTTGGTATTTACAAGTACTGGGGTCAGAGAAAGCCTGCTTGGCAGCATTGTGAATTTGAGTGATAATGATAACTTTTGCAAGAAATGTGACTAGCATTTCTAAAATGGATAGCTTAAGAGACCTTGTGTTGAAATCAAGATGTCATTCCAGTTGTACTCTTTCAGTTTGACCAATAACTGAGCAGTACATCAGCTGTGCATGAGGAAGACTAGAGCATTCATTCTAGGGGTGAGAATGGACCAAAATCTGAGCAGCCATGGGTGCAACATGGCTTTGCTTTATGCTGTCCAGGTACCCACTGGACTTGTTTCAGAATCATAAGGCTCCATAAGGAGAAAGTAATACTAGCTTTCCCTTCCCCCTCATTCTTTTGACTGTATTTGTCAGGATATGCCAAGGCCACGGGAAACACTTTGGCAAAGAAGCAATAGAGAATCACTGAAGGAAAATTTTGTGTTTAATTGAAGTGTTGTGTGTGTGGTGGTGCCTACACATAGCATGAGGAAAGCATAAAAGGCTGCCTGCCACCCTAGAGGAAGTTGAGATACGAGTTTTTAATCAGTCTCTGCAAGATAGAGCCTGCACTTAAATTCCTTCTCCCCAATCCCCTCACACTCATCAGTCTCATGCTAAAATCTCTTTAACAGTGTTCTTAATGTAGCAACAGCAGCAGGTTTATAGTTAGAGAAATTTATCTGTCCAAGTCGTGTTTTGTGAGACTTACAGGTCCCACCAGGTGCTTTGTCATGTGATAAAGTCACACGTATGCCTCCGAATCCCTCCATACCTGGACAGGAAATTCCAAAGAAGAGCTTTGTTGTTTTTTTGAGAATAGGTCAGTTTCGTGTTACTTGGTATGAAGTACAAAATGGGTGGTGTTCATGTCAATATTTAATTTTAAAAATACATTTATTAGCTGTGCAGTGGTTATACATGCCATTAATCCCAGCACTCAGGAGGCCGAGAGTCAGGTGGATGTATGAACTCCAGGATAGCCAGGGCTACATAGAGAAACCCTGTCTCCAAACAAAAAGGAAAGAAAGAAAATTTAAAGAAGGGTGTAGGTTGGTTTTTGAAGAATCTGATATTAGATTTTCTTTTTTTTAAATATTTATTATGTAGACAGCATTCCTTCCATGTATGACTGCACGCCAGAAGAGGACGCTGGGAATTGAACGCAGGGCCTCTGGAAGAGCAGTCAGTGCTCTTAACCACTGAGCCGTCTCTCCAGCCCTAGATTTTCTTTTTGAAGATAAGAAAATTTAGCTGAAGGACTGCTAAGTTTTTTAAAACTAATTTGGGACCCACAGTTTTAAAAGATATCTTAGATAATAAAATGTTAAATTTATCCCTGACTCTGGTGTTATTCTCTCTTGGTCTAGACCTGCCCAATTTTGAAAGTTTAAATTATCCACTCATTTAGTATACTCTTGATGTTGAGACAAACCTTAGTTGTATGTAGCATATACTCTTCCTTGGTGATTAGGCACAAACAAGTTTGCAGAACTGGGCCTACAGCCAGTCCAGGGCTTGCTGACCATCTTAATATAGTTGTGAGTCAAAGCTCTACACAAAAGCCCTGCTGAGTTCTTAATGAGAAAGTTCTTTAACATTTGTGCCTCAGTTTCTCATTTGTGAAGCTGGATTTACTGGTACCTGACTCTTGATTGTTATGAATATTAATTAAAGTCACATTGTTTAGAATAAGAGATTGTTTGATGAATACATTGTATTACCCAGGCTGCTGCCTCGTTGGAGGGCCATTCACTGGACCTGCTCACAGAAAGCAAAGCTGAGTGGACAGCATTTTAGTAGAAACACACTGACCTAATGTTTGTTCCATCCTCAGAACAAGAATTCCCCACCATTTCTCCTTTTTTTTCCCTCCATAGTATTTTTGTGATTTCAGCTCCGTCCAGCATGCCATTGGCAGAGAGAAGTGACAATCTAATGTCTGATTTGATCTTTGATCTGGACTTTGCCGTTAAAATGCTCCAAATAGATTTTTAAACTTTTCAGAGGAGTCACCAAAGCTTTCTTGTGAAATAAATTGGACCTTAAGTCAGCTATTTGAATAAGTACCCCCATAAAGGATACTAAATGACCCCCTGTGGAGTTTTTAGAAGTAAATATTAGGAAATACAGGACCAATTTCCTTTGGTATCATAAATTGTCCCTGTGTCTTGCTTCAGCCTAAGTGGTAGAGATTGGTCTGTCTGAGCATTGATTTATGTTTAAATGACTGTGCCTTCCCTAAGTAGGCTGTCACTGCTTTCCTGAAAGGTCACATGAGCTCTGCATGTAAGCCATAAAATGGGGTGGTCTCTGCTGAGAGCAGCATCACATAGGAGTCTAAGCTGAAGCCTCATTGAGCCCACAGCTGCTGGGATTCCTGCCTCATTTTCCCTGCAGGACTTAGGGTCTTGGGTTTGTGATTCTGTGATCTGTAATATGAACCTTAAGTGTTTGGGGGAAAATATTTTTTGATTTTCCTGTAATTGATTTGTTTAGTCTTTAGGAGTTGGTGCTGTTGTGACCTCACATTAATTCACTTCTGATCATTGATGGGTGCTGAGCCAGTGGATACCTTTTAAAGAGAGAAAGCCATTTCATCATGCCCTTGACAAGTGTTCTTGCCTATCCTTCTGCTTGGTGTCTGCTTGTTACCTGGTGCCAAGGACAGTGATACCATGAGCAGAGGAGAGCAGAGCTGGTCCAGGACTGGTCTGCACAGTTAGAGAAAGGACCATACTTGGATCTTTTTGGTATTTTATGATCTCTAAAAGATCCTAAACCAAGCCAAAGTAAAGTAGTGTTTGGATTTGTTGTTTTTTTAATTTGCTTTTTGAAAAACTTTACCTTGCCAGGTATGGTGGCACACACCTTTAATCCCAGCACTGGAGACAGAGGCAGGTGGATCTCTATGAGTTCGAGGCCAGCTAGGGCTATAGCAAGACCTGGTCTCATAAAAACAAAGAAATTATCTGTTAAATAATCACTTTCCTGTTGACTCATCTTACCTAGAAGGGGAAAGGCAGCTGCAGTATAGTGTCCCTTAAGGGTTTTTAGTGACTAGTAGTTTTGAGCATGAGTGGTTAGGAAGGCTTTTTTATTTGCCTTGACAAATGCAACAGCATGTTTGTTTAAGACCATTGTTGTTATTGTACTCCTAATTCCAGCCTGTGGAAGCCTGTTTCAAAGATTCCACAGAGCTACATGAGCAGGTGTTCTGAAAACACTTCCTGTTAAGTAAGTAGGTGTCTCTTATTTTTGTTTCTTTTTTTTATGGAGATTTTTTTTCTTAAAGTTTGAATGCCACTTAGACATTTTAGCATAAAGGACCCTCTAAAACAGAAGGGGACCACCAAGCTCAGTGGATAAAGATGCTTTCTGCCAAGGCCAACTACCTAAGTTCAATCCTTAGGACCCATGTGGTGGAAAAAGAGACTCAACTCCCACAAGTTGTCCTCTGACCTACACGCAGGAGCCATGATGCATACTTTTTTTTTTTAATTAACTCTCCAAAGCTTGACCTGGACCTTGTCACCTTGAGAGATTTGTTTGGAAAGAACTCTTTAGTAAAGGTAAATTTCAGCAATTTTGCATTCTCATTTGACATTTTAACTAATAGATCACCAACTCAAGAAACTGGACTAGGTAGACACAGTGGTACACACCTGTAATCCACACACGGGGAGGGGGAGGGGCCACTTAGTTCAGGGCCAGCCAGGGTTCCACAGTGAAACCCTACCTGCCCCCACAGAAAAAATAATCCTGAGATTTTTGTTGTTGTTCCTGGCAAGTCTTGTGGCCTGTGTCCAGTGTCACTGTGTTTAAAGAGGAACAAACACTGTTTGCACTGTGCACAGCTTGCAAGAATCTAAAGAACTGGCTTGTAACTCCTTTGTGACTGGGCAGGATCCGAAGGATGACTTTGGTTTTTAAATACAGACAGTATTCACAAAGCAGGTCTTTCATAGACCAAACTAAACCTTCATTCAAGAGAGTTTAACCTTGCTTGTAAGTCTTTTACAGATTCTGTACATTGCTTAACTATAGTCTGTAGCAGGCATTAACAGGATTTGGGGGGCAGTTTACCCTACATGTATTAAACCACCAACCGTTATCTCTTTTCTCGAAAGTATCTAGTAATACAGTATATAGACTCTTATACAGTGGTATGTAGACAGTTCCAGCCTATCTCCAGACACCATGGAAATGAACTTGGAATCCCATGGGGAAGTAAGCAACTCCAGATGTTTTCTCTAGTAATTTCTAGAACAGTTAATTCATTTGTGACTGATTTGTTTAGGTAGAAAACAGGAACTCTCAAAAAAAATCTTTGGCAAAAGAGACTTAAGATAGTGTGACTTTTACCTGCTTTACTGTGAACATGATTTAGCAGTTAATAAAACAGTGCATCAGTGGAGGCCCAGCTGCACCTAAGGTACACATGTAAAACTGCCAGAGGGTGAGTTTTCATGTGGCATTTAAAATATCACAGATTGAGTCCCGGGAAATGCAGAGTTTTGATTCCTTAAACCAAGCAGCCCTTGAAAGCATTTGCTGCTGCTTCCTGCTAGACTTTACACAGCCTTCGACTCTTGCAGTTGCCTGTTGGCACAAAACAAGGTGGTTCTGGCTACACAAAGAGAAACTTGGCCCTTAGTTTGCAACCCCCAGCCTGTGCTAAGCATGAACCTCATTGATTTCTGACATGTTAATGGAGCTGGTTGCCAGTGGTGCTGACCAGGTTTTGTTTGCTCTCTTGTAGGTATGGTTTTGTGGAGTTTGATGATCTGCGTGATGCAGATGATGCTGTTTATGAGCTGAATGGCAAAGACCTCTGTGGTGAACGAGTCATTGTTGAGCATGCCCGAGGCCCACGCCGGGATGGCAGTTATGGTTCTGGACGCAGTAAGTATTTGAAGGACATATTTTTACTAGTTACATGCCTTTGTTATAAATGCTAATTTTTAAAATAATGTTTTATTTAAAAGTACTGATACTTAAGCTGTTTCTGTAAGATTGTATCTTTTAAAATACAGAATTATAAATAATTTTTAAAACTCAATGGCATAAATTTGTTTTAATGCTTCCTAATGTTTAATGATGTGCTTGTTTTCCTCTGTAATGCAATTGTTTCACATATATTTTTGAAAGATCTCAATTTTAATTAAAAGAATCCTTTGAGGCTAAGATGACCACCTGTTCCATTTGCTGACCTTGGTTGCCCTTCTATGAGTAGCCCTTGGCTGACCAAAACAAGAAGCCATGTGATGACCACAGTCATACTCAGACCTGGGTGGTGAGAACCCTTTAGCTGCAGATGAGATTAGGTTCTCCTTTTTTTTTTCTCCATGTAAAATAGTCACAAATAAATTTAATCACCATGGGTAATAATAGTAACTGATTTAATAATTTGCTTTTCCTAAATTGTTTTATGTATGATAATTTAAAATATAAATTTAATTGACGAGTATGTGTTGTTATAACTTGCTGAATTTTCATATTTAAACTCTAGAATTAAAGGTGAGGCTAAAGTTAAAATGTACATGCCATTGTTTGGAGAGGAGGCATGAAGGTTGCATATTTTGAGAGTCTGCTGTGTCATCTCCATTTTACACTGTAGTAATCCGTCTGTTTGAACCTTCTAAAGGTGGATATGGCTATCGAAGAAGTGGGCGAGATAAATATGGTCCTCCTACCCGCACAGAGTACAGACTTATTGTGGAGAACTTGTCAAGTCGGTGCAGCTGGCAAGACCTCAAGGTTTGGGCCTCATCAACTTCTCAGATAAGGTTGGGCATGGGTAAGAGTAGGAAACAAGCAATTTATGCAGGCCTGGGCATTCACGGTGTAATGGTTACAGACTTAAAACCACCAGAGCATTGGGCAGTTCTCCAGATAAAGGTCCTATAGGAGTACAAAGGGCATCAAAACACCACTCCTGCTTTACATACGAGGAGGCTAACTGCTCCAAGGAATCATTTGTATTACATGGAATTTTCCATTGCAGACAGTGTTCTAGGGAGCTAATGGGGTGGAGCTGCATAGAAAAAGCTAAAAACAACCCATGTTTCTGTTAACCCAAGCTGGAACATTGCAGATGTCAGCTTCTAGTGTGGGTCGGCACAATGAAACTGTCTAGCCTGTGTTCTTTTGTAAGAGTTGTTTCTCAGTCAGGTGTAGTGGTATGCGTGGATAAGCAGTCAGGACAGGAAGGTCATGAATTTGATGCCAGCTAGAGCTACATAGTGAGTTCCAGAAGTGAAACCTTATCTCAGAAAGGTGGTGGGGGTCGTCCCCTCTTTCAAGAAATACTGAAGCCAGGTTGGGGGTGCACTTGGGAATCAAGAGTTGGGCAGATCTCTGAATTGGAGGCCACCTGGTCTACAGAGTGAGTTCCAGGATAGCGAGGACTATGCAGAGAAACCCTGTCTCAAAAGAAGGAGAGAGAGAGAAAAAAAATTGGTTTCACAGGCAATTTCACAGTTTCACTGTATAGACCAGGCTGGCCTCTTAACTCCTCTGTCTCCCCAAGTACTGTGATTAAAGGCATACACTACCACACTTGAAGGAGGCAACTCTTATAAGGGTTTACTCAAAGCCATACTATGGGGCCCTAACTTTGCTTCATGAAAATATAATTCCATCTGGGTGGTGGCACATGCCTTTAATCCTAGCTCTCTGGAGGCAGAGGTAGGCGKATCTCTGTGAGTTCGAGGCCAGCCTGGTCTACAGAGTGAGTTCTAGAACAGGCTCCAAAGCTGCAAAGAGAAACCTTGTCTTGGGGGATGATTCCATATTTGATTCTTACTGTCTCTGTTCACTAATGATTATCTCACTGACCTTAAGCAGTTAACAACTTTGTTGAAATTTACTGTCCATATCTGTAAGATTGATACAGTTATATCTGCCTATGTAGTTATAATTAGGAGTAAGCACTTAAAACATGATGGAGCATTCAATATGGAGCTGCTGTTAGGAGCCATCTATTATCCATCGCTAATTTGGAAGCATGGCTAGCTGAAATATAGTGGCGCTGGGGACTGAAGAGGTAGCTCAGCAGTTAAGAACACTTGCTCTTGGGGCTGGAGAGATGGCCCAGTGGTTGAGAGCATTGGCTGCTCTTCCAGAGGACCCGGGTTCAATTCCCAGCACCCATATGGCAGCTCACACTTATCTGTAACTCCAGTTCCAGGAGATCTGATGCCAGTGCACATAAAATAAAGTTAAATAAATGTTTGTTTGTTTGTTTTTTAAAAAGAAAGAACACTTGCTCTTCAGCAGAGCTGCATTTGCACCCACATGGTGACTCAAAGCAGTCAGCCAGGCATGTGAGTTTATAACCAAGTACAAAGGACCCAACATCTTCTTCTGACCTCCCTGAGGCCACGTGCAAGCAAACGCTCATACACATATAGAAATTAAAAACTAGTAGCACTGGCCCAGCTTTTTACCAGTTGTCTTCACCCTCATCTTGTCAGGGTAATCCATTTTGGTCTAACTATGACTAATGTCCTAGTTTGGATGGCTCCCAGCCCTTTATCCAGAACCCATACTTCTGCAAATAATTCAAGTAAATTCTGTGTAGAGGCATTCTTGATTGATTATGAATAATGGTCAAAATCTAGGTTGTAACCTCCACTCACGACAATTGAGAAACCTTCAGAAATACGCAGGAGTGGTGACTAGGAATATTATGTATATTAAGACACTGATAGACATGTTTGTGATGTAGCAAGTAGGGAAATGCCATAAAATGACCTGCTTAGTGTCTTCAAACTTGGTCAGGACAGAACTCAGCAAAATGAATGCAGATCACAAATGTCTATCAGTGTACTAACACTGGGAATTAGCCGATGCCCTACATCTTAAATTCTGCCCAGAGTCATTCCTCTCCTTTTTTCATACATCAGGTCCCCCTCTGTTCTTCGACTTGACCTGACCACACTGTTCTGAGACAATGAGGACTGAGGTCTATGGTCACTTAGACCAGTTTCGGTTGCCTTCTGCACTTTAACTTGTATTTTTTTCTTTAGGATTACATGCGCCAGGCAGGAGAAGTGACGTATGCAGATGCTCACAAGGGACGAAAAAATGAAGGGGTGATTGAGTTTGTGTCTTACTCTGATATGAAAAGAGCTTTGGAAAAGTTGGATGGAACTGAAGTCAACGGCAGAAAAATCAGACTAGTTGAAGACAAGCCAGGTTCTAGACGGCGCCGATCTTACTCCAGGAGCCGGAGTCACTCAAGGTAATTCATTAAGCAGCATGGACAGCCCATTCCTGCTCTCCTTTTGGGTTCTCAGAGCATGATTCCATGTGGTTCAATATCTCAGAACTTTGATCTGAACATTTATTTGTGAAACTCCTTGACTCTTACATCACAAATATAAACAGAAGTAAAGTCCTTTTTCTGAGTCACAACTCAGTGGCCTCACTTTTCTTCTGGAGAGCTGAGTCACAGACTGGGTTAGAAGCATGTGTGGCCATTGTGCCTGTGCTTACTCTTTTGATGAGCAAGTCTCGAGAGTAGAGGTCACCAGCCAGACCTGGTCCCTGCCCTCCCTGGAGAAAACAGGTAGTGAGCAAGTGGTGGCCATTGTGACCATTGTGATGGGTGCACAGGGCTGTCTCTCTAGAATGAGGCAAGGGTGACTTTCCCAAGATAGCGAGCTACAACTTTTCATACATTTGTGTTGAATTGAGGCTGTCTAGTGCATTTCCCCACAGTTTAAATTCCCTGTGAACTCAAGGCTAGGACTTGCAACATTAAAAACGGGGCATACTTCAACAAGGCTTAGTAGTACTCTGTCCCTAACTTCTGTCGCACCATAAGTAGCATCTGTGTGACTGACCACTGTCTAGAAACAACAAAGGTGCTCTTTTGGTGTCTCTGGATGAGTGTGTGTGTGTGTTTGTTCCACTACAGTCATGATTTTAGTACTCAGGTTGATTCTGTCTGCTGTCACTGGAGCCCTGTATTTTTGTTCCTGCCTTTTGTTCCTGTTTGCTTTCCATTCGAATGCACTTTACTGCTTCCCCATGCCTTTCCTTGTGGTCATTCTCAAACCTCAAAGTTGAAAGGCCAGTTTGGATACAATTGCAGTGGTTCTGCCTTGTTTTCCTTCCTTCTTTTGTATTTATTACATACTCTTGTGTTTGCACTGTGTTTGAAGCACATCGTAAGTTACTGCACTTACCTAACTGTCCCCAAGAACACACACAGTATATAATTGTGTCTTTACCAGATAGCAAAGCGATATTCAATTTACCTGGTTGCTCCATGGGTGTGTTTGTTGTGCTGGAGTGTTTCCTGACCAGGATCCGGCTCAGTCATATAGCAGAGATCATTAAGTTTCTTTAACCTGGAACATTCCCACATATTATCTTTGACTCCTGGCACTGGGGTTACGAGCATACACCACTATGCCCTACTGCTATGTGAAACAGATGGTTTTTGATTGAAAAAAAAATCTTGGTTTGCTCTAGACAGCCTCTTTATTATACAATTAAAGTTCTTTATGTGTGTGGTCGTTTTGCCTGCATGTGTGTCTGCATTTGTATGTGCCTGCCGCCTGCCAGGGCCAGAAGAGGCATCATATCCTTTGGGATTGGAATTACAGACCTACGTGAGCTGCCCTGCAGGTGCTGCATATCAAACCTGGGTTTCTACAAAAGTAGCCAGTGGTCTTAATCACTGAACCATCTCTTGAGCCACTCTAGACAGCCTTTTATTGGCATTCTTTTCTTTCTTTAAGTTTTATGTATATGGGTATTTTGCTTTGCATGTATGTCTGTGTACCATGTGCGTGCCTTGTATCTGCTGAGGTCAGAGGAAGGAGGGTATTAGATCCCCTGGAACTAGAGTTACAGATAGTTGTGAGCCACCATATGAGTGCTGGGAATTGAACCCAGGTCCTCCGCAAGAACAAGTGCTCTCAAACACTGAGCCAACTCTGCAGCCCCTTGTTGGTAATTTAAAGTTTCTGTTTTCTCACTTGTGTGTGGTGGTACACACCTTTAATCCCAGGTCTCAAGATGTAAGGCAGGTGAATTCTGTGAGTTCAAGGCCAGCCTGGTCTACCTAGCAAGTTCCAGGCCAACAAAGGTTAATGAGACCGTCTCAAAAAAGTTTTTTCTCTCTACAGGTCTCGCTCTCGAAGCAGACATTCCCGGAAGAGCAGAAGCCGAAGTGGCAGCAGCAAAAGCAGCCATTCAAAGAGCCGATCCCGATCCAGGTGGGCCTGCAGCTTCCCTCGTCCTAGCTGCTTCCATGCATTAGATTGAGCCCCACGTGCTCTGTGCACTCTTTACTTCCTGACTTGAAGAGTGTCTAGTCACCTGTTACTCACTTAGCACCTATGTCTTCCAGGTCAGGTTCCCACTCCCGCAG
This sequence comes from Ellobius talpinus, assembly GCA_001685095.1. Lineage (NCBI taxonomy): Eukaryota > Metazoa > Chordata > Mammalia > Rodentia > Cricetidae > Ellobius > Ellobius talpinus. Next base: position 22,879 of record LOJH01009444.1, read on the forward strand.
TAAGAGCCGCAGCCGCAGTCAGAGCCGCAGCCGCAGTAAGAAGGAGAAAAGCCGGAGTGCCAGCAAAGACAACAAGAGCCGCAGTCGCAGCCGTAGTGCTGACAAGAGCCGAAGCAAGAGTAAAGATCATGCTGAAGGCAAGCTCCAGAACAACGACAGTGCTGGCAAAACCAAGAGCCGCAGCCCCAGCCGCCACGGCAGTAAGAGTCGGAGCAGGAGCAAGGAGAGGAGAGCGGAGGAGGAGAAGCGAAGGAGCGTGAGCAGGAGTCACAGCCAGGAGAAGAGACGAAGCCAAGAGAAGAACCTTCTCAAGAGTCGGAGCCGAAGCCGGAGCAAAGGGGGCAGCCGCAGCCGCAGCCGCAGCAAAAGCAAGGACAAGCGGAAGGGCAGGAAGAGAAGCAGGGAGGAAAGCCGAAGCCGCAGCCGCAGCAAAAGCGAGCGCAGCCGCAAGCATAGCGGCAAGCGAGACAGCAAGGTCAGCAGCAGCAAGAAGAAGAAGGATACCGACCCCTCCCGGTCACCATCCCGCTCAGTGTCAAAGGAGCGGGAGCATGCCAAGGCAGAGTCTGGCCAGAGGGAAGGCCGGGCTGAGGGGGAGAGTGCGGGTCCCAATCCAGAGCCCCGAGCTAGGTCAAGATCCACTTCCAAATCCAAACCCAGTCTCCCTGCAGAGTCGCGCTCCAGGTCGAAGTCAGCTTCAAAAACACGCTCTCGGTCCAAGTCTCCATCCAGGTCTGCTTCCAGGTCGCCCTCCCAATCTAGATCCAGGTCCCACTCAAGATCCTAACTGGCTATGCCACACTGGAACTGCCGAGAAGTCTTTTGTACATGTTGGTAGCCGTAGCACAAGAGTGAAGTAGAACACCCTCACTGCTGTACATTGAACTCCCCTAATGGTGTGTCTCCAATTGTTCAATCTCAGTGCTTCCTCGGTACCGCCTCCTGGCGCCAGGCCTCCCGCTCCACTGAAAAGCAGCTCCTCAAACCTCCCTTTACTCACAGCAGGACATCCAAACGCCTTGACTCTAAGGCCTGGCCACGGCTAAAGGGAGCTCAGCACCCTGACGGCTTCTCGGGCTGGAATGATGGCATAGGTAGGTGTGGTGAGTTCAACCGTTTTGCCCTTGAATTGATGCCCTTTGATGTATGCCACGTAGTGAAAGTGCAAGTCTTCAGTTTCCCACCACTTTGGTTTCCTATTTTTGGACTTAACAACGTTGTGAATAGCACAGTCAAGAGAAATTGATACTGCATAGCCCATAGGAAGTAAACTGTAGAGCTCCATATTCTGGTATTGTGATTATATTGTTTTATATTAAAAAAGAAAAGAATTTTTTTTAATTTTATTTTTCCCCGTCTTGCAAAGTATAGTGACCCCTGTTTCCATTAAATTTGAATAAAGACTATTTTTGCTTGACAAAATTTCATCGTGCTTGAATCTAAGTAGCATTTCCTGATGTGTCATCTGTCCTGCTGCTTTTCCTGTGGTGAGGAAAAAAGACTTCCCAAAGGACTTTTCTCACCCAGCAGAGTGAAGGTGAATCCCAGAGTTTTTGATTCTGGGGTTCTCTTGAGAAGCTTGTGGTCAAGCTGAGGAGAAATGAAGCCATCTGGAAAGTGCTTCACCAGTGAGTTCTTCACAAGCAATCGATTCTTTTGTGTTTGTTGTTCTTGTCGTGGGGCTTTCCCACCATGATCCCTTCACTGTAAAATCTGAACTGAAAACCAGGGGGCAGGCTGCTGGCTTACCTTCTCCCGGTCCTTCTTGCATTAACTGCTGCTTAGCTTAGGAGATCCCTGAGACAGCGGCTCCAAGCTGGTGCTTGAGGGCACAGCAAGGATGGTACTGGGCACCTTAGTCCATGTTCCAAGCAGGGAGAACAGAGCTGCTGCACAGGAGTCTGTTCTGTCCCTGGAGTGCAAGCTGTTCATAGAAATACAAAATAACTGTCCCCTTCCCAGAGTTGTGACCTGTCTGTAAATGGCCAACACTGAAGGCGGCCACTGAGGCTTAGGCTTGAAGACGTGTTCAGGAGGCTCACTGGTTGGAAGGAAAACTGAGCAAAGCCGCCCAGGTTGAAAAGCATAGGCAGTGTGCCAAGGAACATGGGTTTGAGCAATTGGCAGGGCAAGCCCAGCAATGGTGATACCCAGATGAAGGTATGGGAGGGGAGCCAACCTCTGACCTGTCAGCACAGCGAACTTTGAAATTGCTCACAGAGCAATGCTGGGGGCCTGCAGGCTGGAAGGTGCAGAATACCAGATGGCATGGAGCATGGTCAAGGCCGTGACAGGAGAGAACATAAGAATGACCAGTGAGGCATAGTCAGTGGCCTGGGCAAGGGATTCGTGGCTGTGATGAAGCTACTCTGAACAGAAGAGGTAGTGAACTGGCTCAGTTTGGACCATGGGAGCCCTACAACAGTCCATGAACAGTCTAGGCAGCTAAACTATAGATCTCCAAGACTCGGTGAGCTTCCCATACCTTTATCTGGGCTCATTATGTAGTCGTGACAAGGTAAGGAATCCACCTCAGTATCATACAGGTCCCAGTAGGTGTAAAAATAGACTCTCCTCACTTTACCCCTGTAAGGATGGGGACATTCGAGGCATTTTAAGTGTGGTGGTTTGGGGTTTTTTTTTGTTTGTGTTTTGCCTACATGTATGTGCACACCATGTGCATGCCTAGTGCCTGTGGAGGTTAGAAAAGGGTTTCAGATCCCCTGAAACTGGAGTTAGAGATTGTGAGGCGCATGTGTGCTGGGTACTGAATCCAGGGCCTCTGCATGAGCAGCAGATGCTTTTGACATCGCGCTCTTTCCAGGCCCTACAATTTTAAAATTCATCTGTATTTCACTCTTATAACAGTTTTCCATCCCACCTTTCAAGCTTTCTTCCATTCCTTTGGCGTGTAAACAAAGGCATGCTTCTAAATTAAGCTTTGTGGTGGACGTGGGGAAGTTCACTTCACTTGGCACATTGATTCTAACCAATGATTTTTAGGTGCAAACTTAACGAAAATCCTGTATGTGCGCAGATCCCTGGTGGTGGGTTTCGCTGGCGGTTCCAAGTGTGAAGCTCTGAATAAAGATACCCAAGAGTCCTCGTCTCACTGCAGGGAAGACACGCTCCCTGAACATCGTTAGCCTTGTTCTCAGTGACCCTCTGTATCTGTGTGGTCGGTCCCTGTGGCACAAGGAAGCTACATGCAGCATGCCATGCGCGTCTCCAGCTTTAGAGTACCATTTGGAGGTTAGTTTTGGGTGGGTCCTCTTCTGGTGGAGCATAACAGTGCTCCTTGGCTGAGATCCTAAGTACTGGTGTTTGCCCATTATGAGTGCTGCTTACTCTTCTTCGGCCACAAGCTTTTATTGTCAAGCAAATCACTGGGGACTAGGGGACTCTCCTGCCTCCCCAGTGAAGTTTGTCTACAGTCTTCACTTTGGATCGCATATTTCCTAGACATTGGGTCAAAGAGTTAAGGTCTTGCCCCATGCTGCTCTGCCTCAGTCCAGTAGATGACAGTTGGGAGAGAAGTCCTGATTTCCAGCATTCCTTCTTACTGTGGGGTAGGTGTGCCCATGGATATTGTTAGGTTGCCCAGTTATTATGAAAGCTTAGAGATGGAGTGGTTTAGCCGGCATGGCATGGTGAGTGACAGCTACAGAATTCTCATCTGCAGTGGTGAAGTCACATCAGGTGAAAGTAACAGTTGACATTTGAGCCCCAATTGAAGTCAGGCAGATTTGCCACAGGGCTGAATGCGCTTTCTTGCTAAAGACCTGGGACTGACAAGGTGGCACAAGGGGTAGAGTGCTTAGCCTGCATTTTATTGGATCCCAGATTGCCACAAGGGGGCAGGCGAGAACCAACTCACAAGAGCTATATCCTCTACTCATGGGCACCAAGGTGCATGTCCATTGCTGCACAATCACCACGTGAGAGCCAGGCGAGCAGGTCTGAGACCTTGTCTCAACAACAACCGAAAAGGTTGTGGTCATACAGCTTCACTCACCCTATTGTGAATATTTTATTACATTATCTGACCTTATTTGGGGAGAATCGTGCATTTAGGAAATCAATTTCCCCTCCGTGTGTTGTATGGACTGAACTTAGGTCCTGGAGCTTGGTGACTGGTGCCATAGCCCTCTGAGCCATCTCAGCCCCTGCTGTGAAGATGTCATTTAAGCCTATTCTGGGGTTCCCACCTGGCCAAAACCAGGTCACCCCACAATAGCAATGGCAGAAACGGGGCCCATTTTCATCTCAGCAGTAAAAACAGCAGGGCATGCATGCTCTACCACCCCCCAAATAAGCAGTGGAGGGTTCCCAGGAAGCAGTCCCTGCAGTCTGCCTTGTTGGGGCTCTGAGTTCACACATGCCTCTTTCCCAGCGGCCTCTGTTCTCCATCTGTGGGGTAGAGAATGGAAGAGAAAACAGCACAGCCAACAAGCAGCACTGACAAGCTGTTCAGATCACTAGGTCCCATGGGTGAGGAGGTGATTGGCCAGATTGAAAAGGCAAATCCATTAGAGACCACAGGAGCTGGGGTGTGCTCTGGTACAGTGCCTGCCTACTATGCCTGGGCCCTGGGCTTGGTTCCCCTTACCATTATGTGTGAATAGTTAAAATAGGCACTGACTTTAGGGGCTAGAGGAAGACATAACCATGGAAGTCCTAACAGAAAACGGGGCCAGGCATCACTGTGTATTCACTTAATCCTAGCACTGGGGAAGTGGAACCAAGCAGATTTCTGATTTGAGGCCAGTCTGGTCTACGCAGTAGGTTCCAGAACAGCAGGGCTATCTAGTGAGACCCAGTTTCAAAAGAAAAAAGAAAAACCTCAACTACCCATATCAGTAATTCTCAGATCACCTCGTGAAAATCAGTAGAACATACCTGAACATACTCCTGCAATCAGTTGGATCTCATGTTTATAAAAGACTTCATACAGCTGCTGGAAGGAGTGGCTCAGTTAAGAGCGAGTACTGCTCTTGCAAAGGACCAAGTTTGGTTCCCAGCTTCCAAGTCTTAACTCAAAACTGCCTGATCCAACACCCCTGACCTTTGAGGTCACCTGTTCTTATGCATACGCACACATTTTTTAAAAACTCGGCTGGGCAGTTGTGGTGCACGCCTTTAATCCCAGCACTCAGGAGGCTGAATCTCTGAGTTTGAGGCCAGCCTGGTCTACAGAGCAAGTTACAGGACAGGCTCCAAAGCTAGATACAAAGAAACCCTGTCTCAAAAAACCAAAAGAACAAAAACTTGGCGGCTAGAGCAAAGACTTGTGGGTTTCTCTTTCAAACAACCCATGTTTGACTGCCAACACCAACTATTGAGTCAGTTCCAGGGGATCCATCTCCCACTTCTGGCCTCTGCAGGCTCTGCACACACGTTATACATACATTATGTCCCAACAAAACACCTATACACAATCTTTTAAAAATAATAATTCCTGGGGGCTGGAGAGATGGCTCAGTGGTTAAGAGCATTGACTGTTCCAAAGATCCTGAGTTCAATTCCCAGCAACCACATGGTGGCACACAACCATC
>LOJH01009445.1:0-11896 GCA_001685095.1 Ellobius talpinus
AAATAAATAAATAAATAAATAAATAGAAAGGGCTGCAGGTGTAGCTCTTTGGCAGACCACTTTCCTAGCCCTGGATTTAACCCTCACTTCTACAATAATAATAACAACAACAATAATACCACCAACAAAAGTAGCAGAAGAAAAAACCCTCAGATGTATTTTACCCTAATCAAAAAGGTACCAGAGAGCTGGTGATGTCGCTCAGCTAGAGCAGTGCTTGTCTGTCCTGTGTGAAGTCCATGCTCAACAGCGCGTGACTGGGTGGGTGTGGTGATACACAACTGTAATCCCAGCATTTGGAAGGTAGAGGCAGGAGAATCAGGAGTGTAAGGTCATCCATGGTTACATAATGAGTTTGAGACCAACCCTGGGATACATGAGACCCTGTCTCCCAAATAAAACAAAGCAACAAGGTACTCCGGTTGAGTGTGGTGCTATATCCCTGTGATCCTAGCATTTGGGATTGCTATAAATTCAAGGGGAGCCTGGGCTACAAAGTGAGTTCCAGGCAACATGGAATATTGTTGTGTACCAGAGGATGACCTTGAACTCCTGATCCTCCTACCTCTACCTCCCCCAAACTGGGATGACAGCCATGCACCCTGTTTTATGGGGTGCTGCTGAAGACCAAACTCAGGGCTTCACCCATTCCAGGCAAACACTTTGCCAGCTGATCTACATCCCCAGCCCATCTAGAAACAACAGTAAATACACACACGTCTCAACCTTTTGATCTGGAATAGGATGGAGTCTTTAGCCCCTGGGAAGCACCGTCCACATGGCTGTAGACAAGAGCTCAGTGGGCTTGTGACTCTATTCACCCAGGGAAATTAGTTACGGTGTTGAAACACATCTTCCACCAGGAAGTGAGTTTGTCCTGTTTTGTCCCCAGTGCCGGCTGCTTCTTTGGGGATGAGGTGAGGGGCAGTGGTACGGAATCTGCACCCAGTGATACTGATGCCTCCTCGGAAGTCGAGAGACAGGGCCCCGAACAACCTTTCCCGAAAGAATCTTTGGACAATCCCAGGAACCTTAAAGGGAGCTTGTCTAAGAGCCCTGAGGCCAGCAGGAACCCTGAGCAGAGCATGGAGAACACCTGCCCGGCTGAAAGCGAAGGGAAGGCCCCTGAGGCCTCTAGCGCTGATGAATGCCATGGCCCAGCCTCCACACCAGCCGAGCTGCCCTGGACCAACATTGACCTAAAGGAGCCCAAGAGGGCATCTAACCAGCCAGCTGCAGGCTTTCCTGAGACGACGGGCCTCTCCTCCCTGGGGCCCTTCCCACTGGGCATGGAGGAGCCCTATGGAGCAGATGACCATCCCCTGTGGGCTTGGGTGTCTGGAGGTGGATGCGCAGTGGAGGCAGGCTCTGTGCTCAAGTGGTTCACTGTCCAGTCAGGTAAGGGGGCTCATGGGACTGGTGTATCCAAAGCGTCCCTGCGGGTGTCTGTGGGTGCCTGGGGTATAGGTTAGCCTGAGAACTGCAGCGGGCTCACCATCCTGCCTGAAGCCTCTGTGTTCAACCTTAACCAAGGCATCGGGCCAGTCTTTGGCCTTCCGAGGCTCCAAGGAGGAAGGCTCACACAACAGAATGTAAGTTGGAACTATCTAGCAAGGACAGGGAGATTGGAGCAGGGGAGATGTCTTAGTGCAGGCATGAGGACCTGAGTTCGGATCCCTAGAGCCCATATAAAAGTGGGGGATGGCAGTTTATGCCTGTAACCGCAGTGCTGGGGGCTCCCTGGCCAGTCAACTAAGATAGTGAGAGATCCGTCTCAGAAAAAAAAAAAGGTAAGGCAGAGAAATTATTGAAAAAAAAGAGAGAAAAAGATACTCTACCATCAGCACATACACAAAAAGAAGGAAGGAAAGAAAAACAACATTTTTAAAGGCTGATTTGGGGATTGTGATAGTTCCCTTTCTCACTGCTGGGCAAAATACCTGCCAGGGAGGGCTTAGGAGAGATGGTTTATTTTGGCTCATGGCTCAGGGATACAGCCCATCATGGTGGAGGGGGTCACATTGCTTCCATAGTCAAGAAACAGGGATGGATGCTATTTCTCCTTTTTATTCAGGCTGGGGCCCCAGCTCATTACTGAGAGTGGGGACACTCAAGGTGGGTCCACCCATCACAGTTAATCCTGGCTAGAAACTTCTTCAGTGGGTCTGGGTCCTGTCAAGATGGACCATCACAGGGACAGGGGTGCAGGGAGCCACATTAGCCTCCCGTCCAGCTGCCTAGAATGGCACCCGGCCTGAGGCTCTGGCCTCTTGCAGGCCTGTCCCCTTCAGTGCAGACGCTGTCCCTGTCCATCACGCCCGCCCAGACCGCTGCCTGGAGGAAGCAGATCTTCCAGCAGCTCACAGAGAGGACCAAGCGGGAGCTGGAGAGCTTCAGACACTACGAGCAGGCTGTGGAGCAGGTAGGCCAGCTGGCCCTGCCGCACACACTCTTTCTGTGTGTTTAGAGACGGGGTCTCCCTGTGCCCCCATGCTAGCCCAGAACACATCCTTTAGCCAAGTTCATGTCCCATTGGTCATCCAACTGCCTCAGCCTCCCGAGTGCTGGGGTCACAGACGCTCGCTGCCACACCTGCCCCTACTCCTTTAGTGATTGCTTCTTGGCTGTATGCCAGCCCTGATGTGGGGGTGTTCAGAGTGGACACTTGGCTGTATGCCAGCCCCGATGTGGGGTGTTAAGAGTGGACACTTGGCTGTATGCCAGCCCCGATGTGGGGTGTTAAGAGTGGACAGTTTTTCCACATGCCCGGCAGTGCTTCCAGGCCCTAAGGCAGATCCAAGGATAAGGAATGGAGTTGGTGGTTCATTTGCCTATCCTGAAGGACCTGTCTTGCGGTCCCACCACCTTCAGGACAACCTGTGGGTCCTGGGAAGCCAGCATCCTCAGAAGGCGATGGACAGGGAGGAGACAGGCAAACCGTGTCAATTTGCCTGTCCCCCTCCAAGAACCTAAACTCCCAGTTGGGGTATTTTGATGAATTGGATCAGGATGGAGTTGTAGACAGTCACTGACATCCCCAAGATTACCCTTCTTGGCATACCCCATGACCTCAGAAGCAGAGACCCAATCTCGGATGCCATAGTCAGGCCAGGGAAAGAGAGAAATTAAATGGAACACAAGAAGTCTTGGGTAAGGACGGCCCAGAAGCTTGGGGTCTGTGCACCCAGGCAGCCTGAGACTTTGATCGCCAGCATTGACTCCCTTTCAGACTTTGGCCAGATGTGACCTCTTCCTTGAGCCTCAGTTTCCCTAACCAGACGGTGGGCTAAGGATGTGTCCACTCTGGGAGACTGATGAGACAGCTGTGTATATGGCACCACCTAGTGTCCAATTGTGGCACTGACATTAATGGACGAGAAGCTGGGAGGGTGGACTCAGGGGAAATGGGGAGACCCAGGGCTAGAATAGCTAGCTAGCTCTAGGGCTCTGGGAAAGAGCTGCCTGTGACCTCTCCCCACTGCCCCCGGTTGTCTGTGCCACAGTCAGTGTGGGTGAAGACCGGGTCCCTGCAGTGGTGGTGTGACTGGAAGCCCCACAAATGGGTGGACGTCCGTGTGGCCCTGGAGCAGTTCACAGGGCATGACGGGGCTCGAGACAGCATCCTCTTCATCTATTACATGGTCCATGAGGAAAAGAAGGTACGGGGTGGGAAGCCCTTGTCAAGGGAGGAGGGCCGTCAATGGCCGGTTTTCCATAGAGGGTTACGTGGAGTAGGCCCTTGAGGCATTTACTACAGAACCTGCCCTCATTGTCAAAGCCCTGTGTGGGCACATGTGGCCTTGCCAAACCAGCACCCCTCTGACAACAGCCGATTTTTTTTAATCTAAACACCACTGTATATTTTCCTAGTCCTTTGTATTTTGAGACAGAGCCTCACTAAGTTAACTAACTAGCCTGGCTTAGAACTCACCAGGTAGCCCAGGATGGCCTTGAACTCACCATCCTTCAACATCACCCTCCCAGGCACTGGGGTCACATGATTGACTCATGCTTGGTCAGACTTGGCCTTTGAGTTGAGACCGGAGGTTGAGATGAATCCTAGGCTCACATGTGCCAGGCAGCCAACTTAGAGCATGTTTTAGGAGGGGTGGGTGGGAAACGGGCTCTCACGCACCCCCATGCCTGGTCTATGTGGTGCTGGGGATTGAACTTGGCCCTCTCTGCACTGAGCCACAGCCTCAGCCCCAAAGTGTTTGTTCATCAAGGGTAGCTTCAGCACTAGCAAAGGGGTCATGGGACCCAAGAACAAGGTCTAGATGAGGGTCCCTGCCTAGGGTGACAGCCTCACCGTGCACCCCTATCCCAACAGTACCTACACGTGTTCCTGAATGAGGTGACCGTGCTGGTCCCTGTGCTTAATGAAGCCAAGCACTCCTTCGCCCTCTACACCCCTGAGAGGACGCGGCAGAGGTGGCCTGTGCGCCTGGCTGCTGCCACAGAGCAAGACATGAATGACTGGGTGAGTAATGGGGTTTAATAGGGCTTAGTGAGAAGAAAGCACCCAGGCCTCAACATGCCCAGCAGTGACCAGCTGTGTACCCACGTCAGCTCGCCCTGCTCAGCCTGTCCTGCTGTGAGAGCCGGAAGGTCCATGGACGCCCATCCCCACAGGCCATCTGGTCTGTCACCTGCAAGGGTGACATCTTTGTGAGTGAACCCAGCCCAGACCTGGAAGCCCGTGAGCACCTGCTACCCTGCGACCAGATGTGAGTGGGTTGTGCCCTGAATGGACCTGGTGCCTGGCCTCTCACACCCCACCCAGCCCTGAGGCCGCAGATCTAGAAAGGGCTCCCGTAGTGGGACCTGAACCAACATAGTGCAGCTTTTTATTGACCAGCTAGAATAGTGGTTACCTGTTTTCCTGGACCCTGAGACCTGCTGGGCCTGTTCAAGGCTGGGCTCGGAGCTCAGTAGTAGCCTGGGGTTCTTGGAGTGTGTTGAATGTGATCGGGTCCCACCCAATGGGCTTCCAAGGCAGAGGAACCACACCTCCCTCACCAGACCTGAACCTGGTGGCTTTCCAGTCTGCTGAGACCCTGTAGTGTGGACGCCCTGGAAGCAGAGAGGACAGGAGGAGCTTGGAGTGTCTAAGGGTGGAAGTCTTGGGAGTGGGGCAGAGAGAGACTCCTGGGAGAGTGAGGATGGGCTCCCATTGCCTTTAGATATACAGGACCCCAGAGCAAGGGCTTCTCTTTTGGGGCCTTTAAAGCCATGGAGGGGGTAGGACACCGAGTATTTCAGTTGTCAGAGTATTTGCCTCGAATGTATGAACCTCGGGCTCAACCCTCAGTACCCCATACACTGAGTACAGCTGCACATGCCTTTAGCCCCAGCACTCAGAGGTGGAAGCAGGAGGATCAAAAGTCCAGGCTTATACTTGGCTGCATAGTGAGTCTGCAGTCAGCCTGGGATCCATGAGACATGATGCAGAGGTTCTGAAGGGACAGGTAGGAGCAGGGCTCTGGGGAGGAAGAGGATGGGTGAGGACTGCTGGGGAAGCCCTGGATTCCCTTCTCAGTGACCACAGCCCCGCCTCGGAATTATAGACCCAATGTCCCATGGGTAGCCAATGCGAAAACCAACCTTCCTACTTTGGAGGCGGCTGTCCCCAGGTAGCCTCCCTAGAATGGCTTGGAAGCCAGCTGGCCACACTGTTCCTTGCACAGAGGATTAAATGGCACGTTCCCTGCTCTTTGCCATGACATTTAAGCCTGGCTGCACTTAGCACACTGTGACCAACCCCAACTCCACTTCCCAGCTCCGAGAAGGGAGCGTTGTGAATTAGATTACTGAGCCCTGTCTCATGGCCAGTGTGGGCCGGGGTGAGGGAGACAAGCTCTTAGGGACACCCTGTCTCTTGTATACCACTCCATGCCCTCTCCAGAATTGGTTAACTCAAACAGCCAAGTGGTTGTCTGTTGTACTGCATGGAGGCCTCATACTTGTAGTATTTGGCCAAGTGAGAGATGTTGGGTAATTGGGCTGAGTGGCTTTCTATCACCCTTACAGGTTCTGGCGGCAGATGGGAGGCCACTTGCGGATTATAGAGGCCAACAGCCGAGGTGTGGTGTGGGGCATTGGCTATGACCACACAGCGTGGGTATACACAGGCGGCTATGGCGGAGGTTGCTTCCAAGGTGAGGGTAACCCAAAGCACCTGAGGCTGGCAAGATTAGCTCCCCAAACCTTCTGACCATAACCTCCCATAATCCCATCTAGCTACCCGATGCCCAGAGCTGCTGTCCCAGTACCAACACTTAAACAGCTGGCTGACATGTGACCTTCACCACTGCCAGCCTCCACAGAGGGCTGTCCCAGGCCAATCTCTGGCACTTGAGAACCCAGAGAGTAGGCCTGGCCTCTGAGACGCCCTCTGGGCCTCCACCAGCAGAGCAGACAAACGTGAAAGTTCTAGAAGAGCAGCTGTTAAGGTCTTCTAGTATGCTCAGCGCCTCATTTCATGGATGAACTCACAGAATACTTTGGGGTAGCCCCAGAACCCATGCTCCCTGATTGTGCCAAATTCCAGAGTCCTTAAGGAAAGTGAGTCATCCCCACCACTGGAGTCCCCAAGTTGAGGGTGGGAAATTGAGACAAAAGAGAATTCTGAGGCATTTTCTATGCCACAGCCCCGACACCCCATGGTGGAGAAGCAGCTGACCTTGAAGAACTGTGGTTCACCAAGACCATAGGAACCTCCAACCTCACAGGCCAAAGAACATCCCTGAGCTTGAGGCACGGATGACTCTGGTCTCTGCTCTGTCTTTGAGGTCATCAGGACTCACACACAGAGGTCGTATATGTAGGCCAAGGTAGCTTTCCTAATAAGTTGAGCTGGGCAGGAACCTGCTTGGCACGAGACAGGAAGCAACAGGGCAACAGGGTCTCTAAGGATGGAGGGGCCGGGTGTGCTGTGGCCCTGCCGTGGGAAACAGAGGCCGGCAGATCTCTGTGCATTCGAGGCCAGTCTGGGACATACAGCAAGGCCCTGTCGCAGATCTCTCCCATGAAACCTGTGCGGTCCCAGAGGAATTGGGAACACACAGGAGATAGAAACCCAAGTGAGGCTGGGTTTGAGATCAAATAACCCAGCTCAGCCTCCCTGGCTGTCCTCCCGACCTGTTTCAGACAGAAAGGCCGAGTACCTGGCTGCAGCCTCAGGGCTAACGTGGCCTGGGCTCCAGTAGCCTCTTCTGTCTTCTCCAGGCCTGGCCAGCAGCACCAGCAACATTTACACACAGTCAGACGTGAAGAGTGTCTACATCTATGAGAACCAGCGTTGGAACCCTGTCACAGGCTATACCAGCAGGTGAGTGGCAGGGCTGCTGGGGGAAGGTGCTGTCTGGCCCAGGCCACAGCCCTGACAAAAGCTGAATAGCAAAGTTCCACATAGCCTGGAGCTGTGGTCAAGGCCTCCAGCCTGGAAGTCAGTAGATGATGTGTCTTGTTTAGATGTGTGAGCGAGTGTGCGCATGGACACACGTGTATGTGGAAGCCACCAAGCTCAGGTGTCATCTGCACCTCTCAGTGCTAGGATTTCAAGTACAGACCACCGTACCCAGGGTGTTTTTTTTTCCTCTCTCAGATTTATTTTACTTTTAAATGTGTGTGCATGCGTGTACACGTGCATGTGCAAACATGCACAAGTTTGTGCACATGAGTGCAGGTGTCCATGGAGGCCAGAAGAGGGCCAAACCCCTGAAGCAGGAGTTGCAGGCTGTTGTGACCTCCTAACGTGGGTGCTGGGAACTAAACTCAGGGCCTCAGCCAGAGCAATAGGAACTCGTAATCCCTGAGCCGTTTCAGCCCCTGCCCAACTTTGTATATGGGTTCTGTGGGTTGAAATTGAGCCCTCAGGCTTGCAAGGAAGTCTTTTTACCAACTGTTTCCACGGACTCTTCCTTTCTTCTCAAACCCTGTCTCTATAGAAAGATGGCTCTGTCGGGAGTACATCTTGCCAAAGGCCTGAGTTTGTTCACTGCAAGAACAGCTATTAACGTGGCCTCCTATAACTCCAGCTCCAGGGAATCTGACCCTCTCTTCTGGCCTTTGGAGGCACCTACACCTACATAACTACATGGCACATTCACACAAGACACACACAAATACACATACATAACCTTTTCTTGGTTTTTCAAGACAGGGTTTCTCTGTGTAGCCCTGGCTATCCTGGCACTAGCTCTTGTAGACCAGGCTGGCCTCGAACTCCCAGAGCTTCACCTACCTCTGCCTCCTGAGTGCTGGGATTAAAGACGTGTACCACCACACCTGACTGGGAATACATTTTCTTACATTTTTTACCCTAAACCTTTGGAACTGGGTACAATGAGTGACTCATGCCTTGTAGTCCAGAACTCAGGAAGCTGAGTTTGTAAGTTCAAGACAGCTTTGGCCACCTAGTGTGTTCCAGGACTATAAAGTGAGAGACTATCTCACGAAATAACCAAAACAAAACCCTTTTGGGAAATCTTAGTAATGGGCGGTCACAACTACCCACATCACTCAGTTTGGTGATTGTCACACCAAAGCTGGCACAGGCAGCTTGTGAATGAAGGGACACCAATAGGTCTCTATAAAACTGATAAGTGGACACTGAAATTTGAAGTCCCAGGGAACTGGAATTACAAATGTGTGCCACTGCCCAGCTTTTTTAACATGGGTCTTGGGGCTCCAACTCAATTTCTTGTGCTTTCAGGCCCATTCTTCCCTGACAGAGCTGTTATGTGCCCCTCCAGCCCTAAACTTTCTCTTCTTATGAGGATGCCAACTTTATTAGCTTAATGTTCACTCTAATGACATCACAGAGTACCTGAAAGAAAGAAGAGAGAGCCAGGCGGTGGTGGCACATGCCTTTATTTAATCCCAGCACTCAGGAGGCAGAGGCAGGCAGATCTCGAGTTCAAGGCCAGCCTGGTCTATAAGAGCTAGTTCCAGGACAGGCTCAAAAGCTACAGAGAAATCCTGTCTCAAAAAAAAAAACAAAAACAAAAACAATAGATCTTGACTCCGACTGCACATTAGGTTAGAGCCTTCATGGTCTAAGTAAACTGGAGATGCTCAGAAGGGCTTTAATTACTCTCTTCAGTGTCTCTGAGTCTAAGCAAGGTAGCAAGATTAATCATCAGCCAGGCTACACAGAGAAACCAACAGAAAAGATTAGCCATCATTTCCATGGGTACTGACTGAGGGATGCAACATCTCGTGGTTTGGGGCACAACTATTAAGGCCATAACCTAAGGGAAAGAGAGCCAACTCCTAGACCACACAGTGAGCCATGGCCTCAGTAGATGGCTCGGCTGTTATGGCCCAGGCCCTGTGGTGACACAAGGTGATCTCAGTTAGTCTTCCTGCCCTGGGACAATTCTGGTTTTGTCCGTCATCCTGGTGTGTGAGTGGGTCTAGAGGTGGCTTGTTCAGGAGGTTCTGCCATGTCCCCAGCTGGAGTGCAGTATGAGCCCATTACCAGGAGTGTCTGGGCAGAGCAGCTGTTCAGAGTCCTCTATTATCACCCTACATCTGTGTCCTGCTGCAGGGGTCTGCCCACTGACCGGTACATGTGGAGTGATGCCACGGGGCTGCAGGAGTGCACCAAGGCTGGCACGAAGCCGCCGTCCCTGCAGTGGACTTGGGTGAGTCCTGCCTCCCTGTGTGTGCAGGGTCTGCTGGCCCTGCCCCCCGCCCACCATCTCCCAGGTTTCTACTGGTCTGTGGGTTTTGAGGGAGGTAGTCTCCCGTTCACCCTGACTCACTCTTCCCCAGGTCTCTGACTGGTATGTAGACTTCAGTGTCCCTGGTGGTACCGATCAGGAAGGATGGCAGTATGCCAGCGACTTCCCTGCGTAAGCATCTCCCTGTGCCTTGAGCCTCTGGGGCTGGGACCCTCTGCCACGCGACCTCTGCCCCAGCCTGGCTGAGTTGCAGAACCCACCCCAATGTTGTTATCTCACCTGCTTCAGGGTCGGAGTGGGAGGGACCATGGGGAGCACTGCCTGTACCCCTGGTTGTAGTCCATGGCTTTGCCCCTGCTGTGCCAGGTCTGAAGGTTCAGACAAGGCCCAAGAGACTCATGGAGGGCAAGGCAAACCTTGGAGTCCACTGGCAATCTGGGGAGCTATAGGCCAGGCCTTGAGTGACGGGTGATGAGAGGGGTAGCAAGAGGGGAGTATCCTGCTGAGGGGGCAGCAGGAGTCCTGGGAGTGAGGCCGATGCCATCCTGGGAAGCCAGGTGGTCTGTTAGGCTTGGGAGGTGCCTCAGGTGGTAAAGGGCTTGCCTTGCCAACATAGGACCTGGGTTTGACCCCTACAACCCATTCACACACATGTAATTCCAGCTCTGGGGAGGCGGAGACAGGAGGATCCCCAGGGCTCACTAGTGAGCCTACCCTATCTCAAAGATGTCGGGGTTGCGGGGAGTAGAAAGTGCCTGGTGAATGACAGCCAAGATTATCCACCGTCCTCCATGTGCCTATACAAAGTCAGGACTGGTGGATCATGCTGTATCGGGAGCCTCTGAGGCTGGCTCAGGCCCCTCAGTGCAGATGTCCCAGCAGAACAGTGAACCAGAAGAACCTAAGCCAGGGTCCTAGCGGGATGGCTTCTGAGCAGACTCGGGGTGAGAGTCCAGGTCATCGCCTCAGGCGGCAGTGAGGCCTCTCTGATTGACTCTCCAGCCCTCAATTAGACCAAACACACTCTGATAGTGCTGGGGAGAAAACAGGCCGAGAGCCGCTGAGCCTACCCTCTGGACGGCAGCTGCTGCCCTGCCCAGGCCTCGCCCCCCCCCCGCCCCCAAAGCTGCGTTTCAGCCCCAGCACACTGAGGCAGCTGGAGAACTATCTGGCTGCTCCTCTGCTTATGTGACCTAGAGTTGGGGGTGTGTGCAGTGTCACTTTCTAGAAAGTTCCACGAAGTGATTGTGATTGCACCATTTCTTCCTCTTGCAGCTCTTACCATGGGTACAAAACCATGAAGGATTTTGTCAGGAGAAGGTGCTGGGCCAGGTGAGAGACAGAACTGCAGGGTAGTGGGTTCAGGCCCCCTTTCTTCCTCTAGGCCCAAGGAAGGGGACGCTGGTTTCTCTCAAGTCAGATCTGCTGGCCCCTGACTTGAGGCCCCAGGAAAGAAGCAGGGAGGGAGGGAGGAAACCAGAGTCAAAGTAAATGTCAACCCAGGAAATGCCCCGGGCTCCCCACACTCTGCTTTCTGAAGTGTGTTCTGAAGAACAAATAAGAGAAATGTCACTGGCTGGGCTCTGCCCGTAGGTTGGAGGGAGAGCTGGGAGGAAGGGCAGGGGACAGATAGGAGTCCATCATTGCCACCCACTGGGTGCTCCGCCCCTCCCCTAAGCCCAGGAGTCTGTGGTTCACCCCTAGCCCTGTCTGGGTTGTCCTTCTCGGCTTCTGTGTGCTGGGCTGTGCCTGTGCCTGTGTGACACCGCAGGCAGTGATGAGCAGCGGTGGCCCAGGGCCTGCTGTCACACAGGCAGTGATGAGCAGGGACGGTGGCCCGGGGCCTGCTGTCACACAGGCAGTGGTTAGCAGTGTGGCCCGGGGCCTGCTGTCACACAGGCAGTGATGAGCAGGGATGTGGCCCCAGGTCTGCTGTCACACAGGCAGTGATGAGCAGGGATGTGGCCCCGGGTCTGCTGTCACACAGGCAGTGATGAGCAGCGTGGCCCCGGGTCTGCTGTCACACAGGCAGTGATGAGCAGGCAGTGATGAGCAGGGTGGCCCTGGGCCTGCTGTCACACAGGCAGTGATGAGCAGTGATGTGGCCCTGGGCCTGCTGTCACACAGGCAGTGGTTAGCAGTGATGTGGCCCCGGGCCTGCTGTCACACAGGCAGTGGTTAGCAGTGATGTGGCCCCGGGCCTGCTG
>LOJH01009445.1:13167-28433 GCA_001685095.1 Ellobius talpinus
AGCAACCACATGGTGACTCACAACCATCTGTAATGAGATCTGGTACCCTCTTCTAGTCTGCAGGCATATACACAGACAGAATACTGTATACATAATTTAAAAAAAAAGGAAAACTTAAAAAAAAAGCCAGGCGGTGGTGGCTCACGCCTTTAATCCCAGCACTTGGGAGGCAGAAGCAGGCGGATCTCTGTGAGTTTGAGACCAGCCTGGTCTGCAAGAGCTAGTTCCATAACAGGTTTCAAAGCTACAGAGAAACCCTGTCTCGAAAAAACAAAACAAAACAACAAAAAAAAGATGGTGGGTAGATCTCTTATTCAATTCAAAGGGCTTCCTCTGGAGCAGGCTCAGGGGTGAGTTGGGCTCCTCACTCAGAAGCCACCTCACCCACACAGAGACAGTCTGGGACAGCACCTCTAGTGAGGGCTCCTGAGCTGTGAGACCATGCTTGTTATCTGGGGGTGTGAGCCATGCTGGCCTTTTCTTTGCTGGGTTTTGCAGGGAGTTGAAGGGTGGCCACTGAGTCCATCTCACAACTTTGTGCCAGGCTAGGCACCTTCATGCCCCATGGATGAGGTGGGCTTGGTATCAGAACCCAGGTTGGACCCCAGAGAACCTGGGCAAACCTGGGATACTGGGTGAGTGGCAGAGCCTGAGGTGGCCTTCCATGACCCTCTGCTCACACACTGAGCCCCAGCCACACATTTTTTCAGCTGGAGTTGAAGGCTGGCTGCAAGGACTCAGCCTGCTGTGAGCTTCGGGGCACTAGACAGGCCTGCTGGGCTCACAGGTGTGTGTGTGGGGTCTCCCAACAGCCTCCTGAGTCAGCTTTCCTCTCACAGGTGACTGCTGGTACCACATCCCCTCTCCTCCCAAACAGAAGCTGACACAGGTGTCCGTGGGCCAGACATCAGTGTATGCCTTGGATGAAAATGGCAAGTCATTTGAGAGGCTGCATGGTCAATGGGGAAGATCGGGTCCCAGGAGGGCCCTGCTATGATCACAACCAGGCCACCAGTAGGCTGGAATGACATCCCTTCTCAAAGACCCTTTGGAAGTGTCCAGACCTTTCTGTGTTGTTTCCCTAGGGACAAGGAATTTTAGCCATTAATGTCACCCTCCTGCACTGTTAACATGGAGACAGGGCAGTGGAGCTCAGCCCAGTCTTCACTCCCAGGAGCCATGCGGGCAGGGTCTGGACCAAGGCAATCAGCAAAGCCCCTAGGACCCTGCATGAGGCCAGAAATGTCAGCTCAGAGCCAGTCTTGGTCTCCTCCCCGACTTACTCAGATGTGTGAGCAGCCCCAGATGCATCTAGAGCATCATCTAGGCATGGCTGGGTGTGGAACAAGGAGCCCCATGGGCAGCACAGGGCCATTTCTGATCCCCATGTCCCCTCTGAGAGGGCCCTGGCTCATTCTTCTCAAGATCTTACTGATTGTCTTGAGATGGGTAGGAAAGGCAGAATCAAGACTTTGGAGCCATGGTAGCACAGGCCTGTATGTAATCCTAGCACCGGGAGGCAGGAGGAGCAGAGTTCAGGCCATCCTCAGTAAGTTCAGGGCCAGCCTGGAACACATGAGACCCTGTCTCAAAAGCATGAAGACAGGCGTGGTAGAGTGTGTCTTAGAAGCTCTGTCCCGGAAAGGCTGTGTCAAAAGGATCATTTTGAGGGTGTCCTGAGCTACATAGCGTGATCCCATCTCTGAAACCCTGGAGAAAACGCCCAGCTCAGTCGGTAGGGCACCTGCCCGCACACACAAAGTACCACACGCCGCAGGTGTGGTTTGCGCACCAGTGATCTCAGGATTGGGAGGTGGAGGCAACAGGATCGGGAGTTCAAAGCCAGCCTGGGCTACATGAGGCTCTGAAAAAGAAAAGAAAACAAAAACAGTCTTGGAGTCCAGGGGTTAGATCCAGATCCGGTTTTCTTTTTATTTGCTTAAAACATTCTTTGTCCTTGGCTTCTCCCTCAGAGTGGCTGAGGCTGTTAGCTCCAAGAGGCACAATGAGACGATTATGAAGCCTAGTACACAGAGAGACAGGGTTGGCTATGGCCCAGGCTCCTGCCTGTGGGTCATCAAGAGCCCTTGGGTGTGAAGGATTCGAGGGGGAGTTGGGGTTGACCCCACAGCATGCCAAGATGGGTCAAAAAGACTTTGCTGATGACCTTGGTTGCTTCTCCGTCCAGGGAACCTGTGGTACCGAGCAGGGATCACCCCCAGCTATCCACAAGGCTCCAGTTGGGAGCATGTGTCCAACAATGTGCGCAAAGTGTCTGTGGGACCACTGGATCAGGTGAGGAGCACCGTGGGTGACTGGCAGTGGGGACGAGGGTGCTCCTCCCTGGTCTGTTTTCTGTATCCAGCTGTCCCTCTACAGCTGGGCCAGGAGCTCCAACCAAGTTCTGTTCCAGGTCTGGGTGATTGCCAACAAAGTCCAGGGGAGTCATGGCCTGAGCCGGGGGACAGTGTGTCGTCGCATGGGTGTCCAGCCTCGGGAACCCAAGGGGCAGGCCTGGGACTATGGCATTGGAGTGAGTACACTGGCCATCTGGGACGGTTTTGTGGCACTGTGTGCACCAGACTCGACTTGCGGGTTGGTGGGAGAGTCTTGGGAAGAAAGAATACTTGGCTTCTAAGTGACATGGCTTTCTGCTTGTAGGGAGGCTGGGACCATATCTCTGTCCGGGCCAATGCCACCATGGTACTCAGGAACGTGTCCAGGGAACAGGAGGCCCATGGTCAAGGTCCCGTTTACTGCTGAGGCCTCTCCTCACCTGGAGGCAAGGATGGTTGGAGCCTGAAGGACCAGAACCGAGCCTTTCTTGTGTTGTATGAGAGGGTGTCACCCAGGCTCACACACGTTCTGGGAGTCAGGCCCAAGTTGGCTATTTCTCAAGCACTGATAGAACGCCCGGAGATGTGAAACCGCGAGCACGCCCACGCGTGTTCCAGTCTGTGAAGGATGCTGTAGGGGAAGAGTGGAGACCACTACTGCCTGCACCCTCAGCCCTGGTCCCTCCATATTAGGCCTCCCAGCTTTCCAGGCCAGAAGCACAGAGCCCTCCAGAAATTCTGGCCCTAGAGAGGCAGATCTGGGCCTTCCTCATCACCCCCAAGTCACCCCCAGGAGAAACAGCCGTGAGGCTCAGGTCTACAAGCCTCAGTCTGCGGTCATCCCTTAGCAGGTTTTCCAAATGGGGTTTTGCTTCAAAAGTTAAGCAAAGGAGTTGGGCTTGGTGGCTGATGCCTAAATGCCTGGCACTCAGGAGACTCAGGCAGGAAGACTGTGAGTTTGAGACTGCCCAGGACTACATAGCAAGACTGTCATAAGTAAACAAATAATCTAGATAAGTAAAGCAGGCATGGTGGCACATGCCTGTAATCCCAGGACTCAAAAGGCAGAGGCAAGAAGGCCAGGAGCCTGGGCTACATGAGACCCTGCCTCAGGAACCAGGTGGGTCCTATCCTGGTGTGGGATCCCTCCTGGGGTGCACTGCAAGGTAGTTTCCATGTAGAGAATCACCATCATGAACCCCAATTTAGCCCCTCTTTCAGATGCGGGGGCAGGGCCTCCTGGCCCAGGACTTGTTGCAGGGCGGCCAGGCCTGGGTGAAGGCAGCTTGCACCCTAAGACTCGGGTGCAATCCTGTGCTTTGTGGAGGGATGTGGCCGGAGCCTCAGGCTGTCCTGTGACCCAGGGCCGGGCAGAAGGCCCCTGCTGACCTGAGACAAGAGTTCCAGACTGCCCGGCATGGCCTAGTGCTGGCCCCAGCATGAGTGTGTGCCCACAGGTGGTGTCTCATGTTTCAGACACTGCCCAGGAGGTGCCAGAGCCCCATCTGTTCATTTTGAACCAGGACAGGCTGACCGGTTTACCCTGGAATCCTCCGTGTAATGTCATGGTCAGGAAGGGTTACATTCTGCATGAGGGGTGTCCCCAGAAGCTAAGAGGAAACTACACCGGGGCCCCATCCCAAGGACACCTGAGGAGCCCCATGTCCTCAGCACTTTCAGAAGTGGGACCAGACACACCCCTGTGCAGAGAGGTGTTCGAGGGGTCACCTTCCCGTCTGCATGCCAGTGTCAGGGTTCCCAATGTGTTCCTCAGCAGCTGTGACCTGGGTGTCCTCCTGCAGATGGCTGTCACCAGAGTACCACATGGGTGCCTGCCACTCTGCCCTTTAGCCAGGGTGACATATCCTTTCGCTGCTCAGCACCAGCTGTTCACCCCCTCAGTAACACCAGATCATCTCAGCTCCTCAGATGTTCTGTTTAATAAAAATTTATACAATGGCATGACTAACGTCTTTTTATTAGGATCTGGATTAAAAGGCACAGGTCTCCAGGCCCCTGTGCCAAGGACCGAAGCATGGTGGCAGCGGGATCTTTTCATTTGAAGATACAGCTGGCGATTCCATTAGTACTTCAAGGGAACCTTTAGGGGAAAAAGACAGTTCAGGTCACTTACGGAATATTTCACCGCAGTGACGGGCAGGGCACAGGCCCTTCTCTTCATCTTGGCTTTTTCCAGATTGGTCACATTCCGTGTTTCTCTGCCAGTGTTGATGGGACGCTGGTCAGCTCTGGTGGATCCACAGTCCAGGTGACCCAGTTGGGGACGGCTCTATCCCTCTTGTCCAGGGTTTTGAGTAAAATCAGGTCCATTACCCAGCAGGAATGAAGAGACCAGGCCGGGGGTGTCGATCATTTGGTAGAAAGCTTGCCAAAGATGCCCGAAGCCCTGGGTTCAGGGGGTACATGTCTGTAGTCAGTCCCAACAGAAGAGGTAGAGGCAGGAGGATCAAAAGTTCATCTTCCTTCATTCCATAGCAAGTTGGAGGTCAATCTAGACTACATGAGACCTGTCTTAAAAACAAACAAACAAACAAAAAACAGACAAGCCTAGGCTTGAGACAGGGAGACAGACCAACAGACCTTACTGGCATCACAGACTTGCCCCCTAGCCTCCCAAGGGACACATAGGTCCTGTCTGTCACCAGTAAAGAACTGGACAGCTAGGCCCATGACATCCTCTGGGAAGCAGGGGGTGGTGCGAGTGCCAGCTCGTGGGACACAAAGTCACGACGAGGCTGTAGCCCTGCAAGGCAGTGACCCTGGACAGCCCTAGGCTGTAGGCAGGCCTGAGGACAGAAGTTTGGCCAGACATCTTCCCTTCCTCGCTGTACTTCCAGGCAAGGGCCAGCAAAATGAGCTGCACTCTGGCCTTGGCTCATCTGGAAGCCAGCCACTGGGTTTGTAGTTCTGTCCTGTCGGCAAAGGCCTTTTGTGTTCCACAGGGCAGGTCCCCCAGAGCAAGGGATATCTGGGCTCTGTCTTTCCAACTTGGAGTTGTGCCTGGCCTCAGCTCACACTGGCAAACTCCCTAACTATTGACCTTTCCCAGTAACCATCCCTGAATCATAGACACAAAGGCCTTCAGTCTACCCAACCTATGATCTGTGAAGGGACCAGACCAAAATCAAGTCTCACTAGGATGGAGAAATCAACACCCCCAGGCCCAGTGTCACTATTAATTGTTTCATGGGGTGCCAGAGCTGTCCCCCTATACCTATGTTCACAGTTCTTGGAAGGCTGAAGCAGGAGGATGGACCAAGCGCAAGTTCAAAACCAGCCTGGACTGCATAGTTTGCGATCAACCTGAGCTACACATTAAAGTGAGATTCCTGTCACTCTAAAGAAATGGGGGCGGGCAAGGGCCCCAAGGAACTCCAGGACAGTTCTGGGCAGAGAGACAAGAGAGGAAGGAGAAACCAGCAGCAGTTGACAGCAAAATAGTGAAGCCTGGCAGAGCCAGTGGGGCAGGAACGCCCCACAGAAGGAAGCTGGGTTTGAGGCAGCTAGGTTGCCAACCACCCAGTCCTGGTTATTAATGATCAGGCTGGGGGAGGGGCAAGCCTATCACTCCAGCTTCTGCCTCAGAGAAAACACCAAGAGCACCAAGAGCTAAGTCCCATGAGCCTGTGAAAAAACACGTGGCTAGCCATACATCAGGGGCAAAGGCAAGAGAATGAGCCCTATTAAGCATGGTGGTCCACCCCTGGAATGGGGGGGTGCGGGTGTGGGAAGCCTGCAGAAGGCCCAGGGCAGGTCTATCCCTGTACAGAGGCTCAAGGGTCCTCTTCATAAAGACCCTACCTGGTCCCCACACAGGGCCTCAGGTTCCAGGCCCCACTCAGGCTGTGGTCAGTCACAGCCTAGGGCACTGGAACCTTTCCAGAAGTCTCCATTTGAGGGGGGAGAGAGAACCCACTTATCCACTTAAAGTCCCAGTTGTTAAGTTGAGCCCAGGACATCTGGGCTTTCAAGATGGCTTGTGCAGAAAGAGCTGCCATCTTGGCTCTGCTATATTCCCTGAAGAATCGTGGGTGACGTTTTGGGCCCGGCCTCCATGTAGACCCACAATACAGGAGGGATCTTGGGCTCAGCAGTAGCAGGGACATTTGAAAGTAATGTTCTTTCTGGAATTGTCCTGTGGCCTCCACACATAAAGAGAACTGTGAGGAAGGATAGAACTTTCTCATCCTGCCTGTTCTGTGGAAAGAGCTGCAGGGACGAGGCAGGCTTTCCTCAGAGATTTGGGCTTCAATATGCCTTGATGCTGTCCCCTGGCTGGCTAGGAAAAACTGCCCCATGTTGATGGCTGAGCCGACGTTCAAGGAAAATGGAGTCACCAGAGATTCAACCTTGGGCTGCGGGATGTAGCTTAGTAGGCCAAGAGCTGGTTTAGCCTGCACAGAGCCCTTTTTCAGTTCCTAGCACCACACCATGCAGTGATGCGTGCCTGTTAATCGCAGCCATAGAGAAGGTGAAGGCAGGAGGATGAGGAGTTCCAGGCCAGCGTGGGCCACACGAGAGACTCTGGTCAACAACAAAATACCCATAGTGTCATCACCAGTCGGGCCTGTGGCATGGAGGGACCAGAGCTGAGGGGAGCAGGTCAGGTCAGCACTGTCAACTCAGCCCAGAGCCCAGAGCGGGTGCTAGCTGCCTTCTCTGAAGCTGTGGATCTGTGTAGAGTACCGTTGCAGGTGGCCCTGGGGCTGGTCCTCCGTGGCACCTAGCGTGGCCCCAGCCACCTGCTGCTGCTGCTGTTGCTGCTGTTGCTGCTGCTGTTGCTGGTGCTGGTAGTGTTGGTAGAGTTTAGGACCTGGCGCAGGACCAGGCCCCTCCAGCCCCGGGAGGCAACTGCTGGACATAGTGAGTATGGTGGCGGTCAGCGACTTGATATAGTTCTTGGCCAGCGTGAGGGTCTCAATCTTGGAGAGTTTCTTGTCGGCCCGCACGTGCGGGATGACCTCACGCAGTGCTTGGAAGGCGTTGTTGAGTTTATGCATCCGTTGTCGTTCCCGCTCATTGCTCTCCAGTCGCCTCTGGACACTATTCTCCCTGCGGCCACCAGACCCCTGTCGCCGGCGGCTGACCTCTGCTCGCGGTCCACCTGCACGGGCTGTCCTACTCCGAAGACCCTTCGTCAGCTCAGACCCCCCTGAGCCTGATTGGGGTCTGTCGGGTGTCTGCTCTCCCGGGGTGGCTTCTGTGTCCTGCATGGATGTCCGGCGCCGAGGAGGTCGGTTCTTGGTCTTCATAGCTTATTTTCCCAGGAGGTGGTGGCTGGAAGAGGCCCTTTGAACTGAAATTGAGAACACAGCTCCTCTGCAGTCATTCAGTGTGGNGGAGGCAGCACGGCTGTCTCATTGCTGTTTCCCAATACAATGCTATCAATAGCCAGTGCAGCTGACCACGGGTGCACAGTGACACCTATGCACTTCCCGTTCACGCTGAGCCCTGTGTTGACTCACCCATGGTCTCCTTGATCTCACACGGACACATTTTTCTCCCACTTGCAGTCTCCCCCTTCTCACTGATCTGGGAACCCTTTCCAGGTCCCATGCCCCCTATTATTGTCATGTACCTCCTGAACCTAGGTGACCCTTGACAATTTATTTTAACCACCCAGGAAGAGGTCCCAACCTTGGCTTATGGGGTCCCCACCACCACCACTGTCATTTGTCCCAGAGACAGTAAGCACACATTAGACAGCATGTCTATCTACAGCTCTCCTGGACATGACACAGGCCCAGACACTCTCAGAACCAGAACAGCTCCCACCCAGGTCAGATTGACAGTTGCCAAGGCCCTGCAGCAGCCCCCAGTTCCACCACGTGGATGGCACCAGCCAGTCTGAGTGGGAGCCACCATCTGTGTTTTCCTCCCACCCTGAGCCAGACGTCCATCTGGTCCTGCCTCTGGGTCCCCTCCCAGGAGTCCCATCCAGTTCCCCCAACCCCTTGGTTTACCTGGGGATCCGATCCGAGGCCGCACGCGCTGAGGCTGCCCACGGGGGACAAGGACACGTAGCTTTAGCCACCACGGGCGGGGCCGCGGGAAGCATGTAAATGAGTTCGCTGGGCGGGGCCAGGGCAGCACCTGCGGCCACGCCTCCCGCTCTGGGGACCCGTGCGGACTGGCTTCCCCTCTCCCTCTGGGTCTGAGAGCCCGCGGTCTCCACGGACCCGCTGGGGCGGGGGAAACCCCCAGACTGCACCTGGCCAGTGCACCTGGCCTGGGGTTAAGGCTCAGAACAGAGTCTAGGATAAGCCACCCCGCGTAATCTTACAGGAACGGCAGCCACATCCCTGAACAAAGCGGGAACGATATCTCCTTCCCTGCCCCAGAACACGCTGAATGTTCCATAAGGACTCGAGGACACAGCTTCTCCCCGCTTCGGTCTTTCCAGGCTGGAATGTGGTGGGTCACGGAAGCTACCCAGGTCACTAAATCTCCAAGTGGCAAGGTGTCAGTCTTCAAGAGTCAGAAAATTGGGCTACAAAACAAACACACCCGCTGCCTACCTGCTCTAATTGATGGCACCTGCCTGCCTGTCTCGATTTCCCCAGGTTACAAGATAATTACAATATAAAAGGTGATGTGGCAGGGAGGTGGCTCTGTGGGTAGAGACAGACACCTGACATCAAATCTGATGACTGGGTCTGGGAGCCACATGGTGGAAGGAGAGAGCTAACTCCCCCAAGTTGTCCATGTTACTCACAGGAAACAGGTTTTCTTGCTGGCCTTTTACAAAAATTTTTTTTGGTTGTTTTGTTTTGTATGTATGTGTGTGCTTACAGGTCAGAAGACAACTTGCAGGAGTCTGTTCACTACTTCTACCATGAGTTCCAGGGCTGAAGTCGTCATTAGGTTTGGCTACAAGTGACTTAGCCATTTTGTTGGCTGCAGCAGCCATGGCTACCCTTGAGCTCCTAATCGTCCAGCCTCTGCCTCCCGAGTGCTAGAATTAAAAGTGGGTACTGACACACTCAGCTCAACTTCTGTGTTTTGGACTCAACTATTGAAAAAACGTGCTGAGAATTATCTATATATTCTTTAATCCATTGAGTGCTGGTTACAGATGGTGCTGTGGCAGTGTGGCATTGGCTCCCTTTTTCTGTTTGAGACAGAGACTCCATAGCCTAGGCTGTCCTCAGACTCATGGCAATCCTTCTGCCTCAGCCTCCCGGTACAAGGATTATAAGTGTAGTTGTTCACTATGCTCAGCTAAACAGCTTTTCCCCCCATGGGCTGATAGGACATGTCAAAATGAAGCCAGAAGACTCTGGGTGAGGTCTCATGTTTGGCAGACTTGGGTGTCATTACCTGTGAACCAGCCTGCCCATGGGCAATGCCACTTGGCCTTCAAGGAGAGAACAGGAGAGAGGAGTCAGGGGTCATGGAGACACCCCACTATTGCATAGAACAGCTATTGTTTCCGAGACTGGACCTCATTCATACCATAGCCCAGGCTGGTCTTAGGCTCGTGGTAATTCTCCTGCCTCAGTATCCCAGGTGCTGGGGTTAAAGGCAACGTACCATATCCAAGACCAGCGAAAGGCTGTGATGTTTAATGTGTTGGTGCATGTGTGGTGCGGGCGCATGTGCACATGCATGGAGTATGAAGGTCAGAGGTCAACATCAACTGTTACTCCTTAGGTGCTCCACCATTGTTTGCTTGAGGTGGCCTGGAACAGGAGAGGATGCTAGGCTGACCAGTGAGTCCCAGGAATCTGCTGCCTGTCTCCCCAGAACTGGATGACAAGCGTGCAGGCTCCACCCTACCCGGCCTTTCCTTTTTTATACATCATGGGTTTAAAATTGAACATAGGTCTTAGCAAATAAGCCATTTTCCAGCCTGAAGTGCCAGTCGTGAGCTTCCTGGAGTCGTACTTGGGGGCCGGGCCAAGCCAAGGCCTCATAAACCAAATCTCACCTGAACTCCTCAGTAAGTAGAAATGCTTGGATTACAGAAATCAGACACACATGCAGGCTCTACAGTGCTCTGTGACCCATCCTTATGCCCTCAGGACTGTGGGGGGCTCAGAGACCCAAAAGCACCATGTTAATCCCCCACATGGAAAGAACAAGGAATAAACATAGCAACAGAGTTTATAAATATATAACTATATTTATTTTGAATATTAAATAATTTTTAAATTACAAGCAATTTATTGAATCACACTAAGCTTCAATATACAGTAAAAATCTTACAATTCAAAAATGTACACAATTTAAACTCCAAGTTCATTAACTGTTATTTTGCCGTGAACCTTCTGACTGTATCAAGCACAACTCAGTAGGTGGCAGGCCTGGAGGGTGTGACTGCCCCACCCAGGTCTCAAGCTGTGGACATGATCAAACAGTGGGCACATGCACAAGTCTGGTTGTCAAGACCCAGATTTGCCTGTGCAGGCTTCAGTAACCAAACACCACTTGTTCAGCCACTTGGATGGCTGTGGGTGACGCAATACTGTCAGAGCATCTTAAGAACCTATTTAGAAGTTAAATGGAGTTTCCTTAGGGCCAAGACGGTGCCACCCTGTTCGCTACTTAAGGAATATTGAGATGTATGTTTGAAGTAACCGTGTCTGCCCAGTCTCTCGAGGTGGGTGCTCTGAGGTGTAGCACACAGAACCTGACACTTGGTTACACCTGAGATTTCAGGTGATGGGCTGAGGGGCAGGAGGTTGAGGCGCTGTCTGCTTTCTTCCCCAGTCCTGGGGACAGACATGCAATAGATCACTAATTCTACTATGAGAAATATGAAGAAAAAAAAGAAAGGTTTAAAAGAGCATTTCACAGCAGGGAGACAGATCTCCTTAGATAAAGCCATCTTCCTAAAAACAGTCAGGCCTGTACAGCTGGAAACAGAGGCGGCTGGCAATTGCAGCCTTTCAGTGACTGACTCTGGCCAGGCAGAGTCTGAGTCTCACGGGGAGGGGACTACATTTTTCTTTCTGACTTATGATCAGTCTTCAAATAACAAATGGAGGACAGCAAAGAAAGACATGAAGGGCTCATTATTATTTTATTTTTTAAGAGAACTTCAAAGGTCAGTTTCCAGTCTGATAGGTGGAAGATGGGCACTTAGGAAGGGCAGGAAAGAACCACTGGGTCCAACCCTGTGCCAGCTACAGGGACCACTGATTTCACTGCTTATTTGAATGAGCAAGTTTGGAAAGCCCACCAACAGCAACCAAATTATAAAAACAAAACCAGCTGGGTGTGGTGGCAGCACTTGGGAGGCAGAGGCAGGCAAATCTCTGTGAGTTTGAGGCCAGCCTGGTCTACAAAGCATGTTCCAGGGCAGCCAGGACTACACGGAAAAACCCTGTCTTGAAAAAGCCAAAAACAAAAAAACAAAACAAGACAAAACCCATATTGGATGGCAAAGCACATGCTCACTTTTCAAAAATGGGCAGGAATTTAATCTATGGAGATGTCTGTATATTGCTTGGGACTTTGGGAGGGTGCGCTGATAAGTGTTACACTTAGTCTTTCCTTCCATGCAATGCCACAGAAAGACCCACCCCCCACCCAACTCAAGATATAAAATGCTTTTGTTTTGGCAATTAACCATGAGAGCGATATAGATATAAATATAAATGGGATTGTATTGTTAAAATCCCCTCAACATGGTGAAAGATGGCCAGCCCTCAGCCATCAATAAATCTAACCCGGGCTGGCTGTCTAAGAAGGCTATATATAGAGTCTATGGATCCCCGTGATTGTAATCAGTGAATCTGAACTTCTTAAACCTATAATTTGAAAAGAAAAAAATCTTAATATAGCTGCTTCTCTCCTCAACTAAGACTGGTAAAAAAAAAACAGACTGGTAGATAGAGGTAAAAAAAATCAGAAATTCCACACAGCAAAAAATTCATTCAGTTATGACAATTTTGGCAAAATTACTTTCAAATGCCCTGTTTGTAATATACATGTCATAAGATCCAGTGCTTTCTATGGAGCCCTGGCATGCTAGGTCTGCACCAAGTACGGGAAAAGGAGATTCTCTGTTCTTAATTGTCTTCTGTTGATTGTAAAGTTATTGCTTAGTATAAAAAAATTCATGGATCTAATCAAGAGTTGATAATAAAGATCCTAATTTGCTATGTAAACTGACGCCGATATCCACACTTGCACTCTGTAGGAGGGCCCAAGTCCCTCTGATTGACATCACCATGTCCCAGTCAGGGCCTGGAGACTCACCCCAATGTCATACTGGAGTCTGGATAGTGGGGTCAGCACCGGGAAGTATTGGGGGTGATCAGCCCATGTAAGAGCCACCCCAACAGGTGCAGTTCCCGCTCAACATAGCATTGCCATGGCACTGGCCACCAACACTTCCTTATGTCAAAGCAGGACTCCTGGCCAGCAGAGCGAGGCGAGCCTTGTGTTGGGGATACCAGATCCTTCGATGCTGAGGCTACGCTGGAGACTTGAGATCCCTTTCAGAACAAGAGGAGAGCAGAATGCTTGACACAGAAGGGGAGGCATATGTGGGTTCCCCAGGGTTGCTGGAGGCCCTGCTGGGGTCCCTGTCCTCCTCCTTGCAGCAACAGGCAAGTGCAGAGCGCTGCCCGTCTCCTGGGTGCTGTGGCCTGGAATGGGAAGCCCCAACCCCAGCCGTTTTCAAACAGCTCTCTCAGCAGCACCCGTACTAAACAAACTGCTCTTTTCACCCACAGTTCCTCGTGGGGCCTCAGAGGTCCCCGCCTGCCTGCAGGACATATGAGAACTCTTGCAGGCTGGCCTCTGTGGAGAGGAAGTAGTGTGGGCCTCATCTGCCACACCAGAAAATGGCCCTGGGCACTGAGAGTACTGAGTTCTGGTGCATCTCTTATTGGATTTTTACCAAAAGGATTTAAAAGCACAAGAGGCAGGACAGGCTGCTCAGAGAGAATCCACCTTATACAGAAACATGCTTGATGCAATCAACAAAACTAAGCAGCAGTTCTGAACTCATCAAAACATTTCCTCTAGGAACATAGAACACAAACACCCAGAGTCAGCATGGCCTGGGAAAGAGTACCTGTGTACAGTTCCCACAGGTCTGAAGACAGAACACACAAAATATCGAAGCTTTACAGTACCATGCAAGGCAAACACACGAGAAGACAGGAAAAACAAAACAAAAAAACCAAACAGTGGACAGCACCATCTTGGCCTGCCATATTTTCCTTGTATAATTTACGATGCTGTACAATATTGGGAGCTCAAACACTCACCCACAGTGCAGTCAGAGAGCAATTAGTGATTTCCTTAAAAAACAATAAATATGGCTCACTTGTGACCATTCCCCTGGTGTACCCCTTTGTGGCACCTGTGCCCAAACTAGAAGCTCAGATGTGGTGGAGAAGACACCCACACAGAAAACAGACCCATGACCTGGGGTGCACAGGTCCCCAACACTCATGCGCCAAAGCCATGTGGAAGTGCAGCCACCTCAACAGGATGCCCAGCACAGAGCACGTCTAATGCGTGACCAGTACAGGCGAGGGCTGCAGAGGGAGCTGGCTTCCTGGTGTGGTGGCCCGGCTCCCCATCATTCCTGAGCCTTATGTCAGCCACCAAGGAGTCGATGTCGTTGCTCAGGCGGACATGCAGGAATGCTGGTTGGGCCAGGAGAGTGTGTCCATAGCCGCCTAATCTTTCTCTCCATCTTCACTGCTGCCTATTTCCCAAAAAGAAGCAACATGACAAAGAAGGTCAGCTTTAAGAATTGACTACCCAGATACTAACGGCATGGAGGTGACCAGATCAGACTGGTAGGAAAAGGAGCTGTAGCTGGTGCCTGGCTGCTTCACGCCTTCCTGTGCTGCCTGTCTGTCCCTCCTTCCCACAGCCTGCAGGGTTCTGCACACACAGCTGCTTGGCTCCCACAGTGGCTCCATGGCCACAGTCAGGGGCACTGCAGTAACCTAGTCTGACCTGTGCACCTGCCCCCACAGAGATCCTTAGGCACAGGCATTATCTCATCAGCACAGGTGAAAACTATGTAAACAAATAAAAGCACTTTATATCCTACATTTATTATTTGATCTGTAAACTTCAAATAAAAAATGTACCTATTAACATTTATCTTTCGATCTTGGTATAGGGAAAGAGGCCCATATGTTCAGGTATTGCTACCTCAAAATGGTCCCTGCTGTGAGTTCCCAGCTTGCCCTCTGATATCGTACAGAGACCAAGAGTTAATGGTAAAATCAACACTGCCAGGGAAGAGACTGAGAGCCTGGGCTCCAGTCCAAACCACAGGTCAAGCGTGCCCAGAGCGGGTGCCTGTGCAGGGCGCTCCTCTGGGAGAGAAGTGTGACCCAAGGAAGCAGGGCTGGCAGAAAGGGGAAAGAAAACAGAGCCCTCTCCAGGACCTTCAAGATCTCTAGGGCCAGGCTAGCAGGGCTATACAGAAATGAGCACTGGGACAGATTCTGAATGTGGGAAGTATTGGCCACATATGCACTGTCAAGCTTGTGAGAGACACACCAGGCCAGTTATTTCAGCTACTTGGGAATTTGAGGAAAAAGGATTCAAAGTTCAAAGCCAAACTAGATACAAGATAGGCAGGGTGACTTGGTGAGACTTTGTTTCAAAAACAACAAAACAGAGTAAGAAGAGACCAGGGATGAAGTTTAGTGGTAAAGGAGTGAGGGGCTAGGGTGTAGTTCAATGGTAGAGCCCCTGCCTAGAATTGCCCTGTGGGGGGCTGGGGTGTGGCTCCGTGGTAGAGCCCCTGCCTAGAATCCCCCAGTGAGGGGCTAGGGTGTAGTTCAATGGTAGAGCCCCTGCCTAGAATCACCCTGTGTGGGGCTGGGGTGTGGCTCAGTGGTAGAGCCCCTGCCTAGAATCGCCCTGTGTGAGGCTGGGGTGTGGCTCAGTGGTAGAGCACCTGCCTAGAATCCCCCAGTGAGG
>LOJH01009446.1:10425-24168 GCA_001685095.1 Ellobius talpinus
ATGGATGGATGGATGGATGGATGGATGGATGGATGGGTCTGGTAAAGAGGTATTACTCACTGACAACCAGAAATGTTATTGAAAGCTAACTATGAAGTGATACACTGATTTATGGGTACAACAAGTCAGTAGGAGTCATTGCCATGTTCCTTTAGCAGAATAATTGTAGGTTTTCCCCTAGTGCCCTTGACTTATCTAGTTTCAGGTCCTGGTCCACGTTAGCAGTGTGTGGTATGGGTTTCATCTCACAGGATGGGACTAAATACAATCAAAAAGTGGTTGGCTACTCATTCCTGTAATCTCAGTACTTGGGAGGCGAAGGCAAGAGGATTGATGGAGTTGGAAGTGAGCCTGGGCTATACAGCAATTTCTAGGCCATCTGGCACTCTGGTGTGATACTCTGTCTCTCAAAGTAAACCAATGTCTGGGTGTGGTATCCTACACCTTCTAATACCATCATGTAGGAGGCAGAGGAAGGTGGTTCTCCTGAGTTCTAGGCCAGCTAAGCTATATCGTAGTAAACTCCAGGACAGCTATGACTACATACAGTGAGGTAACACTTCAAAGAGGAAAAAGGGTATAAGCCCTAGCATTGTGGCACACACCTATTTTAGCAATCCAGAGGCTGCTGCAGAAATTCAAAGTCAGCCTCTGCAACTGAGGCTCAGCTGGTAAGCCTGCCTCAAAAGAACATAACAAAAGAAAAAAGGAGTAGTACGACCAACCTTCTGTAGAGTGGGCCGCTACTCATAGATAACTTGACATAAAAGCATTATCATCCAATTTAATAGCAGCAAAATTTGTCATTCAACAAACTGATGAAACCCTAAGGTGTAAAATAATCTCTGGCGATCAACCTCTGGTGTTCTTACTGCCACACTTGAGAATTATCTAGAAAAAATTAAAAGAATGGAGATCCCCCCCAACCCGTGAGATAAAAGACAAAAGGAAGATCTAGGAGTTTCTTGAAGTGGCTGGTGTTCAAGCAGGCCCTTCCCCAGAGCCTTTCTGTTGCCAAATCACACTTCAGATTTGACTCCTTCAAATTAAAATAAAGCTCCTTCAGAGAGTCTTGTATGAGAGAGCACACAGACCCCTCCGCTGGCCAAAGTCTCCCTTTTGGATTTATGTGGTACCTCAGACAGTCTAGCTTGCACGTGGTTGTACAAGTTGGGTACACCTACGTGGCAGGACAGTTTTCAAACTTGTTTTGAAAAAAAAAATCTCCCCAAAACAGAGTTCCTCTGTGTACTTGGCTGTCCTGGAACTTGTTCTATAGACTAGGCTGGCCTTGAACTCAGAGACCACCTGTCTTTGCTGGCCTCAAAGGCATTTGCTGCCACACCCAGCTGGTTTTGAAATCTTAAGGGGAATAAGAAAAGGTTAATCTGCTTTTCGAAAGTTATGTAACTTCTGGGTGGTCAAAGCACTTGAATGACTGGCTATTCCACAGACGCAGCGGGATCCGTTGCTCCCTGGAACTAGGTCATTTGACCTCCACGGTTGTTAGACGCAAGTCCTATCTGCCCAAGCTCACAAAGCTAACCCGGAAGCTTTAGCAGAAGGGGGGGAAGCTTCCTCTACATTGGAAACCGTCATCTCTCCCAGATCTTTTACAGGGGCTAGAAACTGTTCAAAGAGCCCTTGGTTTCATTCCGCCAGCAGCAATGGCAAAAACTGACCCAATCACCATGTTCCGGGAGAACCGATGAAATTCTCACCCATTAATCCTGACCTCACACTACCACCACGGAAGGGCCCTTTGGCTCCATATGCCTGCTGTACTTCATATATTATACCTGACACCATTCTCCAAGAATCGACATCCACTTTTTTGGTGCTGTACTTTTTCAGGATTTCCTCTCTCCTGTTTGGATTTTATCCACAACTGTAAGTATCCATGTCCAGCATAATCACGATGACAATTGATCAAACGTATACAGTTCAGGGTCCCTCTTGATCACATTTTTCTACCCCCGCCCCCTAATCTTCAATATTCCCAAGGCATATTAACTCAGGAATCTCCCAAGTCCATTGCCGGCAATAGAAAGAAACTCTGAAATCACTGCTCCTAAAGTCTAGATCACAAGATAAAGCCTGTTTCCATGCTGACCTTTAATTTGTACTTATCTTGTCTAAACTTAACACAAGAGGGACGGGGCGGGGAGAAGGAAATTTTCGAGTACTTTCATGAAATCAGAGCCACCATTTAGCAAAAGCTTTCAATAGGTACAAGGCACACACAAGGTGACACCTGGTTGGTCTCTCGGAGTATCTGGGCCTGGCTCCCTGTTAAAGTCCACACAAAGACTCAGGCCACAGGGAGCTCTCAACCCTCTCCCCACGACAGGCTCAGCCCTCTAGTAAAACTGAAAACAGCAGCGGATGGTTACAAGTCTGCGGGGACTCCCAGCCCCCAAGCAAACTAGAACTTACCAAGAAATTCTTTCGGCCGGCCCACCCCACATACTTCCCACTCACCGTTTCCACCCTTACAGGAGGAGGGGGTCTGAGGCCAACACAATCCATGATTTTAAATATTAATAAATACCAAAGTATGAAACCAGTACCTGCCAAACACCTGGCGCTCTCTTTCCCCTGCTTGCCCTCGCCTCCCACGCTCTGGCAACGGAATGCCCTTCACAACCATGGCTCAGTGCTTTTGGTAAATGTTTTACGAGACACTAAACAGCCTTTCGTTCCACCCTCAGAGCAAACACCATTGAGAGAACACAATATAATGGTAGCAAAGATATCCTGCAATGTACAATAATGTCAATGAACAAGCAAATTTCCACACTTCCCTTTAAGAAGGGGAAAATAAACCCAAATTTGAAGTTGGGGGGGAATTAGCAGGCAGAGCTTCTAGAAACAGAACATGATGCTAGGTGCCTGAGAGGTTTCCTTCTCTTTTGTTTTGAAGGTGGCATTACGATCACCTTGTTCTAATCCGCAAGCAAGTCTCAGCTTGTCAAACTGAAAAGGTGTCTAAATTAAGAGTTAATAAAGGGGAGACAAAGGATAGAACTCCCCGGCACACCTGCAGACTCAGCAGAAGCCACGCATTTATGGGGAAGTATTTCTATTTACTGGGGAGATGGCACCTGGAAAAGGCATCCTCCCCAATGACAAATTCGCTCCCTATTTTCCATAGCCCCAAAGCCAGTCACGGTTAAACAGCAACTTTGCTCTGAACCAGAAGTTTGGCATTCCATTCTGGTTAACAATTAGAACTGCAGGACAACAGAAACTGGCACCCACCGCATGTCAGGAGCCTCCTAGAACCTGGGTTAACCAAACAGAGAAGGAACCGGGAGCTCCCTGGGCTGCCTGGTACAGAGAACCTCCGTCCTGAGCCCAAGTGGAAGACACGCACGCACGTACCTGCTCTTGGCGCTCTGAGGTGGACAGTGAGGAGAGATGATTATTTCGCTACCTACAGGCCTAAAAGGAGAGCAAATCCACCTCGAGAAGCAAGTTTGCTTTGGCAGACAGGTTAGGCAAATAATAAAAAAAAGTTTTTTAATCCCCACCCCCGCGTCAGCCGTCAGTCCCCAAGAGCATTCAGAATTTTGTACTTCTTACTTTTAAGTAGAGATATGGAAAATTGACTGAATGCAGGCCTGGGAGCCTGGCTTTTCTATACTCTGTGACTTTCTAGACTCTGTGACCTTGGGCTACTATCTATCTCAACCTCCCAGAGTCTCAAACAAACAAACAACCATCTAGAGCCAAGGAAGAGATCTCAAGGAGCTGACAGTTCTCTAACTGGGCTCTTCAAAACACGGTTCGAAGGGCTGTGACGTGACAACTGCCCCTTCACATCCATGTGTATGAACCCCGTCTTAGTTTCCTTTCCTTCCGGTTACAGAGGCTTCAGCTCAGCAGTGAATTTCTCTTCTCTGGGGCTGGGGTGACTAATCTGTCTTGGGTGGGTTTCACAAATGACCCTTTATCTGCCTGCTCAGGGGCGTGGCAGCAGGGGCGGCCAGCCCAGGGCAGTCTTCTCCTCCAAGCTTACACAACAGATCTGTGCACATTGCCCTCTAACACAATTAGCTAACCAGTCCTGAACCCCCCCCCCACTTTCCTACCTCCTAAGCATGCTGTGTTGTGTTGGAGAACGTGAATTCTTCAGCTCAGGCAGGCCTTGAACCTGTGATCTTTCTGCCACAGCCTCTTGCTGTGGTGTTCTTTTGTTTTTCTTTTTCTCCCTCCTGATTGGTCTTTTCATCTCACTATTCTCACTCTGGGCTCCCAGGCTCAGTTTCCCAGTTTCTCTTGACCTATAAGACCTTTCTCCTGGACACTCTTCAGGCACCCCAATGAAATCACACCCGCAAAGGCCAAACCTCACAGTGGAGGGATGGCCCTCCCTTCCCATTCCCAGGGGTCTTTCTGACATACCCCTCTTCAGGGTACCCCCTTCCACTCCAGCGGTCATGGATTCCAGAGGAACGTGTTTCGCTGCACTCCTACCATGGAGCCAGTGCTGGGTCTGACTGGGTGGGAATACACTTGAGTCTTTCGTTGTCTGTTTCTTTTCATGTTTTTAATTATTTAACTTTATGTTCATTGGTGTAAAGGAAACAGACTCCCCGGAACTGGAGTTACAGACAGCTATGAGCTGCCTGCCATGTGGGTGCTGGGAATTGAACCCGGGTCTTCTGGAAGAGCAGTCAGTGCTCTTAACCACTGAGCCATCTCTCCAGTCCCTGTTTTCATTTTTTATATAGGGTCTCAATCTGTAGCCCACACTAGCCTAGAACTCAGTTCAATAGCCAGCCTAGACTAACTCAAATTCTCACCAATCCTCCCACTTCAAGCTCCCAAGTGCCATGATTATACCTCACCATGTTTGGATTCTGAGGAGTAAAATGTGGAAATGTCTAATTACAAAGGAATAGTCTATTGGCTAAATTCCAGTAGAAGAAAAGGCCACACTTGGTAAGAAGAATGTAATTTCTTTTCATATACTGTACTATAGCTATATTAATGTACAAAGTAAACTGTCAATGACAGCAAATGAAAGAGCCATTAAAACCAAGCATTGAGCCAGGCTCAGGAGGTTGAGGTAGGAGGATCATTGCCAAGTCTGAGTCTAGAGTGGGCTTTGAGACCTTGTCTCAAAAAACCAAAAAGCAAACATCCAAAGCTAGGTATAAGTGGTTTATGTCTGGAATCCCAGCACTCAAAAAGCAGAAGCAGGAGGATTGCCAGGAGTGAAACTAGGCCAAGCTACGTAGACTCTGTCTTAAAGAAACAGAAACTAAAACCAAACTTCATTTTATGGGTGTTTTTCCTACCATGTGTTAAGTGCACTCTGTGTGTGTGTGTGTGTGTGTGTGTGCGCGTGCGTGCAGTGCCTGAGATGGTCAGAGAGGGGGCATCAGATCCCTGGAACTGAATTATAGATGGCTGTGAATAGTCGCGTAGGTGATGGGTATCAAATCCAGGTTCTCTAGGAAAGTAACTACTCTTAAACACTGAGCCATTTTTTCCAGTCTCTAAACATTATTTTTTGAAGACACAGTTTTAGACGAGAGATGGCTCAGGAGGAAAGGGCACTTTCCCACAACCAGTGTTTAGTCCCACGACTCAAACAGTGAAAAGTTAGCTGACTCCCTGGTTGTTCTCTAATCTCCCCATGGTTCTGTGGCGCACACACACACACACACACACACACACACTTAATCAATCAACAAATAAATGTACAACAATAATTAACATG
Organism: Ellobius talpinus; assembly: GCA_001685095.1. Lineage (NCBI taxonomy): Eukaryota > Metazoa > Chordata > Mammalia > Rodentia > Cricetidae > Ellobius > Ellobius talpinus. The sequence goes on from LOJH01009446.1 coordinate 16,157, forward strand.
CTATTTTAAAAAGACATAATATTGCTGTGTAGCACTTGCCTTCCTTCTGCCAGAGCATCTCACGTGCTGGGCCCAAGCGTAGTTTATTTTTTTTATTTTTATTTATTTTTGTTTGTTTGTTTGCTTTTTTGAAACAGGATTTCTCTGTAGCTTTAGAGCCAGTCCTGGAACAAGCTCTTGAAGACCAGGCTGGCCTTGAACTCACAGAGATCCGCCTGCCTCTGTCTCCCGATTGCTGGGATTAAAGGTGTGCACCACCAGTGCCTGGCCCAAGCATCATTTATTAATTGTCTACAACTCTAAGCTCTTGATTGTGTGAGGTTTCCCTTAGCTCAGACTTATGGGAGGACAGGCTAAGAAGCAGCATAGGGGCACAGCTTTGATTCGTTGGGTCAGGATCCCACTTTGTATCCCTAGCTAGCCTCATATTTCCCGTCTCCCCTTTCAAACTCCCCATTCCTAACACTTCCAGGGCAAGGTTTTACCCTATGGTCCTCAGGGCACCCATATGCCGGGGGGGGGGTCCCTTGGGTTTGTTTTGCTTTGTGTCTTTTTGACGTGGCCTTGATGTTTCAGAGACCAGACTGGCCTTGACATTTCAGAGGCCTTCATTCCATTCCGCTGCCTCTGGATATTTCAACTACAGAGTTCTGAAAGGGCAGAATATTCCATATGGAGGGGTTGCTGCTCACTTCCAAGACACCTGTGTGCTTTGGCGGCCCAGCTCTGCCCTGGACACCTGTGATCCTTGTGTATATTTAACCTGTAGAATGGTTTCAGATCTTTGAAAGGAGTTTTGAGTTGGGGAACATGAGAGGACAGATAGGAAAGAGAGGTAGGGGATTAATCTAGAAAGAAGGCTAAAGTTCCTATCATTCCAGCTCCTTCAAATATCAGAAAACGACTTCAAGCAGTGGGGTGCAGATGGCCTTGGAAGCTGCCTGTCACACATGCTGGCCTCAACCTACACCCTAAAGAAGGCCTCAGTGACTTTTGGTGTTTTCCCAAATTATCCAAAAAAGCACAAGGCTGCGATGGGAGAGAGTACACCATGAAGCTACACCGTAGGGTCGTGGCTTCCACGGCGTCTTCTGTCACTCAAAGTGAGACTCCAGGGACCCGGGGAAGCTCACCCAGAAAAGTGCTTATTTGGTCACGACAGTTGTCTCAGGGGGGATCACCTGTGTGACTGGGATGCACCGCAGTCTTGCCACTTCCCTCCCAGAAAGCCATTTGTACGAGAGAGAATCAGCTACAGCTCCGCAACTTCGGGCTCTTGGCAGATGCTTTCTAGCAAATGAAAGAAGTAAGCCTGCCCTGGCACTTCACAGACTGCAGTTGCTTCTAATTCTAGCTGTCAAAGTAGAGTTAAAATTGGGGGCAGGGGACTGGCACTGCTACAGTGGGCTTGACAGCTTGCCAGTAATTACGGGCTGCTTTTTAGGAAGATCAGTTGTGACAGTAACAAATTTCAATGCGTATTATACAATAAAAATGTGTCAATGTTTTACAAATAAGTAATCCAATATTTTCCAAATGACCATGATGGTTTAGCATCATCCTATGAGAGTTCAAGCTAGACCAAGAACTTTAATGTAACAAAGCATGAAAAATTTCACTGATGTGTTTAGAGATTCTACAATGCAACTCAACTTTTAGGAAACTGTCTCTTATTAGGCTGGGGATGATGTAGGTCAATGGGAGGGCAGTTGCTTAGCATGCTCAAATCTCTGGGTTTGATTCCTAGGAACACGTATGCACACACAAAAACTGGTAACTTATAGTTTGAATTTAGTAGCAAATAAGAATGTTTGGGGACAAGATGAGGAGTGGTGTGTGTGTGTGTGTGTGTTTGTGTGCTCTGTCCGTGTGTATGTTTGTGTGTGTGTGGTTTGTGTGCTCTGTCCGTGTGTATGTTTGTGTGTTTGTCTGTGTGTGTGTCTGTGTCTGTGTATGTGTATGTGTGTGTGTGTGTGTCTGTGTCCCTGCATGTCTCTATGTCTCTGCATGTGGGTGCCTGCAACCCCAGCTCTAGGGAGCGGACACAGTCAGATCCCAGGGGATCCCTGACCAGCTCCTACATCAGAATTACTGAGTCCCAGGATTAGTGAGATCCTGCCTCAAAATATAAGGCAAAAAGTGATTATGATCTCCAAATGTGTATGAACAGGTGAATGCACCCACAAACACGCACATACGACACATACACACTCATACATACACACTCACACACAGGCACTCACAGATACACACATACACAGACAAACAAACACACACATGTATATGCCCCTCACAAAGTAGTCTCCTAAGTTAGGTCTACAATTCTAACTACTCAAGAAAAGTCAGGGCCAGCCTGGGCTACAGGCACTTCAAAGCCAGCAACCTAGTGAGACTAATTCAATTTTTTTTTCTTCTTTTAAGATAAAAGAAGGGGCTGGAGAAATGGTTCAGTGCTTAAGAGCACACATTGCTCTTCCAGATAACCAGAGTTTGGTCCCCAAGACCCTGTAACTCCACCTCCAGGTAATCCGATGCCCTCTTCCGGCCTCTACAGGCACCTGCTCCTGTGGGCACACTTGGCCAGCCCCCAGATACACGCAGAAACATAAGTAAAACTGAGTCTTTTAAAAAGAAAAAAAAACATATTGAATGAGAGCTTGAGCTTTAGCTCAGTGTTTGACTACTTGTCTAGTATTGAATCCCAATCTGGCGAAAACAAAGTATCTTCCCAGATTTCTGAGAAGTCTAGGCTATACAGCAAGACACCATCTCAAAAGCAAACAAAAATAAAGACATGTTTGGTTCCTATCATTTTTAAGAACATAGAGTTAACAGATTTAGCAAATAAAAAGGTTATTTTGTATAATACATTCTGTGAAATATTTGGGACATATTTATACTAAAAACTGTTCTATTTATGTGAGCTCTCTGGGGAACTGGGCACCCAACTACATTCTATCCATATTTAAGACATACAAAGACAAAAGCTTTGAGAAATGCTGCTTAAGCTGCGCTTCTCAAGCATGTGCAATACCACGAATACCATCCTATTTTTTTTATTTTGAAACAGGACTTTTTGTAGCCCAAGATGGTCTAGAACTTGCTACTTAGCCAAGGATGGCCCTAAGCTACTGATCTTCCTGTGTCTACCTCCCAAGTTCTGGGATTACAGGAGTGCTAATTTTTTCTATTAGTTTTTAATAATATTTTTGTGATCATAATTTAATTATATCATTTCCCCCTTCCCTTTCCTACATCCAAGCCTCCCATGCAACACTCCTCATCCCCAGCCCCTGCTCATCTTCAAATTCATGGCTTCTTTTTCTTTAATTATTGTTAGATGTGTGTGCTAGGCATACACATATTCCTAAATATATAAATACAACATGTATAGGGTTTTCGTGGCTGACCATTTAGCACCGTTCTTTTTCATTTTTATTATTTATTTTGGTTTGGGTTGGGTTAGATTTTGTTGTTTGCTTTTGGGGGCTCAGCTTCACTCTGTAGGCCAGGCTAGCCCGGAACTCCTGGTGATCGCCCTGCCTCAGCCTCCTGCGTGCAGTGCTAGGATTACAGGAACGATCCACCTGCCTAGAAGTAAATTCTAGACAAAGGCCATCAACTCCTCTGTGGCAAGTCTACTTGTAACTCTGATTTCTGCATCCAAATAAGAAAACTAAACCCCCAAGGAAACCCAAAGAAGCTGCTGACAGGGAAAGGAAGGCCTGGAGCTGCTGGCTCAGACGCCAAAATCTCAGCATGGAGCCCTTAGGCTTCCTTTCACTGTCTTTTGAATAATGCAGGTTCCCCAAAATGGTTGGCTTTCCCAAGTTATTTGCATCTCAAATTTCAGTGAGCCAACCTCTGTTGCTCACCTGTCATCTCACAGCTGTGCTTTCTGCTATGAGTAACAGGGAAACCCAAGAGGGGTGTGTATGCACTCGTGTGCGCGTAACTAGCTACCCAGAGCTGGCACAAGGGTTTAGACTCAGAGTGGACTTTCCTAACCAGTGCTACCCTGTGCGTGATGACCGTCTTGTTTTGGGTTGGGAGTCCCACGATGGAGAGTGGTTCAAGGATGCCACTCCTTACTGCTGTTGGGAAGCCACCAGGAACCTAAGCTGAACCTAGAATCAGCCTTGGGAGTACGCTGGAAATTTTTCCAGGTTAGTTGGTGTAGGCCAACCAAAGCAAACACAAGCATTGTTATAAACCAAAGTCCTGCTTTTACATCATCATGGCCCTGGCTGCCAGGTATACTTGATAAGCTTGGGCTCCATAACAACAACAACAAAAAAAGGTAAGTCTTGCTGTTTTTTGTTTTTGTTTTTTTTTCTGCTTTTTAATGATTCAGTAAGAGGGGAAGGAAGAATATGCATGCCACTATTACATGATCATCAAAGTAATAAAAAATAGAAATGGATTTGCCAGAAGTTAAGAAGAAGGGGGCTGCTTTCAGCGACCAACCAGAGAGAGGCACCCCCTCTTTCACTTGGGAAAGATATTCTCTACCAAAGGCAAATCAACTCTCTTCTTAGGTTTGGTTTTATGCGTGAGAGATTTTGCCTACATTTGTCTATGTGCACCATATGGGTGCCTGAAGAGGAGGATGTGAAGTTACAGATGGTTGTGAGCCACCATGTGGGTGCTGGGAACCAAACCTGGGTCCTCTGTTAAGTGGTTGTTGCTCTTAACCATTGAGCTGCCTCTCCAGTCTCAAACCCTTCCTTCCTGTTCTTTCTCTTTCTTCCTTCATTCTTCCTTCCTTTCTTCTTTGTGTGTGTTTGGTTTGATTTTTTTTTATCATTAACTATGGGGAAGCAAGTTGGATTATGCTAACAGCAGTTTTGTACCCAGAAGCCTAGTTAGGTGGAACAAGGATGGGAGAAAGAAGCTTATGGGGAGCAGAGGCCCAAATTGGAGTCTCAATGAAGAGGGGCATTTTAGAAGGAAACACTTAATACCGTAGGAAAAAGCAGGTTTGGGGAGGGGAGGATGACAGCCAAGGCCTCTGGACACAAGGCCAAGGAGCACCAGAGAGAAAAGTACAAGTCATTAAGAGAAGCTCTCTGGCCCAGGCTGGCAGTGTTGCTACCTGAGTGTAGACCCCGGCTCAGCCCTGCCCTGTGCCTCCCTAGAGAAGCCCCTTATCTGCTCACTCAATCTATATCCTCCAGTGTTGACAAAGGAACGGGACAGGCTGAACTCCCTCTTTGGTGACTTCGTACAACCAGGTGTTATTTCTTGTCTTTCTCCTTCAAGATGCCTTCAGATTTGATTCTTGGGGTTGCTGACTATCAAGGACACGGCCAGAAACTGTGACTCATCGAATCCCCAAGCCAAGAGCAGAATCCTAGTCTCTGGGCTTCCTGATCCAGTCCCAGCACCCTGCCTGCTCTCTAGACTTCACATACAGTGGTGACGGGTCCCAGTGCCCCTACACTTACCAGCCAGGCAGGGTGCCTTCACCTGCTGTCAGTGTTGTCTAAAACAGAGAATAGAATTTAAACTGTTGTACAGGAGTCACTGTCTTCATGCCATTCCCCCCCCCCCAAAGATAGATCTGTCCTGGAGAGTGGCCAGTATCGGTTTAGTGTGGTAGTTCATTCCTGTAAGCCCAGGAAGCAGTGGCAAGAGGACCTGCCACAAGTTTGAGGCCAGTTTGGGCTATATGACAGGTACCAAGCTAGCCTGAGCTTCACAATGAGACCTTGTCTCAGAAGGTGAACAACAATGATAAGAAAAGGAATAATGAGGCAGGCCAATTTGTAGGGAAGGTAAGGAGGCAGGCCAATTTGTAGGGAAGGGTAACGAGGCAGGCCGCTTCCTAGGGAAGGGTAACGAGGCAGGCCACTTTGTAGCGAGTGTTTCCTCTGCTCAGAGTCAAATGGTGAATAGTTTACATGGTGACAGGCCACACAGTTTCTCTTACATAATTTTCTTCCTTTTCTCCCAATTCAGCAAAAACGTAAAACAGGCTGGGGAGATAGCTCAGTAGGTGAAGGACTTGCTACACAAATGTTAGGACCTGAGTTCAAATCCCCAGAACCCAGACAAAGCTGGGCACAGTAACATCCTCTAGAACCCTATAACTTCCACAGTCATGGGGGCAGGCAGGGAGAAGAGTCGCTAGAAGTTTGAGGGACAGGAAGCTGCACACAACCAAACAGAACCAACACAGAATCCGACCTCCATCTGCACACCGCACACACACGTGCCGGCATTCACACATGAACATTTGCACATGTACATATACAGAAAAATGATCCTTTAAATAAAGCGAACAAACAAGCAAGCAAACCAGGGGGCTAGAAAGATGGCTCTGTGGTTGGCACAGTTTACTGCACTACCGTGAGGACCTGGGTGACAACTGTGGGGCAGGGACAGAAGGATCACTGGGACTGCTGACTGCCAGCCTAGCTAAAGGCCCAGAGCTCCAGTTTCTGTCTCAAAGGAATAAGGCAGAACAACCATGCACAGCCGTGTGTGCAAACACACAATGAAGATAAAACAAATCCAATTATGTGTGTGTGTGTATACATAGATATCTAAGGATGACAGCCATCTAAAATCCACTAGAATGTTGGTATTTAGATGCATGGTCTTTCGGTTTTTCTTCTTTATTGGCTACTGCAGTAATGAGAGGTGAAAACTAGAACGTCAGCTGCAAAGGTGATTACAGAATCAAGAGACCTAAGTTCAAAGCTAGGCTAGTCCCTTGGCCTTTGGCCTTAGTTTCTTGATTTTAGAATCAATTAGTGGGTCTACACAAATGTCTTAATCTTTTCTCCAGATATTTAATCAAAGGTAAGATGGGTTCTTTGGTAGTCTGAATGTAATTGGTCCCCATAATCTCATAGGGAGTGGCTCTATTGGGAGATGTGACTTTGTTGGAGTGGGCTTGGCCTTGTTGGAGGAAGTGTGTCACTGTAGGGGCAGGCTTTGAGGTTTCCTACACTCAGGATACTGCCTAGTGTCTCAGCTGGCTTCCTGTTGCCTTCAAGATGTAGGACTCTCATCTATTTTTCCAGTACCATCTGCCTGCATCCAGCCATGCTCCCCGCCATGATGATAATGGACTAAACCTCTGAACTGTAAGCTGCCACCCCCAACTAAATGCTTTCCTTTGTAAGTTACCGCGATCATTGTGCCTCTTCACAGCATTAGAAACGCTAATTAAGAATCTAAGAGCTATTTTCCCCCAAAATTCAACCTATTTGTCTTCTGCATCTTTTTTTTGGAAGGAATATTATGTGTGTGTGTGTGTGTGTGTGTGTGGGTGGAGAGAGAGAGAGAGAGAGAGAGAGGACTGTCATATATATACCCCAGGCTACCCTCAAACTCACTGTCTGAACTAAGTTAGCCTGGAACTCCTGGTCTTCCTGCCCCCGTCTCCCTCCTGAATCTTGTTAGTGTAAGCATGTGCCACCCACCGGAACCTTAGTGCATTTCAGGTGAACATTGCATACAGGCTGTTTCAGTAGCATGCAGCCCCTTGCAATCTGTAGCATTTAGTTATAAAGTAACTAGTTCTATGTTCTGAGCAATGTTGTAAGGATGATTTCTAAAGAAAGATTTATTTATTTTTCTGTGTCTGAGCACTTTTCCTGCCAAGCGCACTGGTTCCTTCAAGGGTCAGAAGAAGTCATTGGATCCCCTGGAACTGGGGTTACAGTTGTAAGCCACCATGTAGGAATTGAACCTGGGTCCTCTGGAAGAACAAGCAGTGCTCTTAACCACTAAGCCATTGCTCCAGCTGATGTGGGATTCCCCTCTGTATGCTATGAATACCATTGGTTAAAATAGAAAGTGGATTGGCCTGATAGGGTAGAACAGAGCTAGGCGGGGGAAACTAAACTGAATGCTGGGAGAAGACAGAACAAGGGAGAAGCCATGGAGCCACTGCTGGAGACAGGCATGCTGAAACCTTGTTGGTAGGCCACAAGCCTCGTGGTAAAATATAAAATAATGGAGATGGGTTAATTCTAGATGTAAGAGCTAGCTAGCAATAC
>LOJH01009447.1:306-11283 GCA_001685095.1 Ellobius talpinus
TGTTTTTTACCGCTGAGTAGAACTCTAATGTGTATATGTGCCACACCTTCTTTACCCATCTCTTCCTCAGTTGGTGCAGGCAGTAACTTTTCCGTTTGATCCTATAGTTGGAGTTGGTGTCTGTTTCTCAGAGATACTCTCCTGGAGCCATTGGTGCAGTAGCTGTCTGTGTCTTAGGGAGCCGCTGAGGTTGCGGGGGATGGGTGGCTTTGGGGCAGAGTAGGATTACAGGATTCTCTCAGTGGGTGGTGGAGCAGCTTGCCTTTTGGTCTGCTCTGTGCAGTTTCTGTCTGTGTTTCACGAAGCCTCTGAGGTCACGGGGGATGGGTAAGTTTTCAATGTATTTTCCTAGTATATGAAATTATGAAAGCAGGTATTGACCATTGATGCCTCACTGGTGATGTCAGTTTAGGTAATATAGTTAAGGATTGACTGACTTGTTTCTGATACATATCAGCTTTGTCCTGGAAAGTGTTGGATCTCATCTAAAAGTGACTCCTAAAGTCTGATGATGCCGTTGAAGAAGGTTAGCCAGTGATGGTTTTTGTATGCCCACTGAGAATATGGAAATAGATTTCATTGTTAGTTTCAAGGTGAAACTCAACAGGGGAACCCTGTCCTTAGTTTGAAAAAGTTCAGTCATGGACTTCTCAAGAAAAAAGTTAATTATTTCAATTATGTTCAAAACCTTATCAAATTAGGAACAAATTATTAATAATTACACTATCAATATTATATCATTTGGAATTTCTTAGTACTTTAAGCTACTAACAAAGTAATGTTTCATCATATTTGTATTAAACTGGCCTATAGATTGTGGAGAAAGAAAATACCCTGCTAAGGCCCTATTAAAGGTATTTTTGCCAACTTGACACAAACTAGAGTTATCTGGGAAGAGGAATCACATTAGAGAAAATTCCTCCATCAGATGGGCCTGTAGGCAAATCTGTAGGGTATTTTCTTGATTGTGATTTATATGGGAGGGCCAAGCTCCCTGGGGCAGTGCCATACCTGAGCATGTGGCTCAGGATAGTATAAAAAAGCAGATGGAGGGTACTGAGGGCTGCAGTGATAGATCAGTGGTTAAAAGCACTTGTTGCTATGTTAGGGAATGCAAGTTCACTTCTCAGCATCTGCATTATGTCTTCTAACTATCCAAAACTCCAGCTCCAGGGGATCTGATGTGGCACATCTTCTGACATCCAGGCATTCATGGAGTACATAGACATACATGCATGCAAAACATTCAAACATTCATACACATAAAATTAAATAAGTAAGTCTAAAAATAGAAAGAGGAGGAGAAGGACAAGAAAACAGGTTGACCAAGCCTAAGCAGTGTTCTTGCTGGTCTGCATTTCAGTTTCTGCCTCCAGGTTTCTTCATTGGCTTTCATTAGTGATGAACTGTGTGATGGGTAAACCAAATAAATAAACCCTTTCCTCCCCAAGTTGCCTTGGATGGTGGTGCTTTATCATAGCAATAAAACCAAACTAAGATAATATGCAACCACATATTTAGTTACTTTTTGTGTTTATATACCTATATATTAATTTTATTAACAAAATATAATGAAGTTCTTATGAGTGGGGACAGGGTGAGGAATTGGTGATCTTTCTTCAGCAACACCAGGTTTTTGTCTTCTTGTTTCAGGTAGACTACAGTAACACCTACAAGACTGTGAAAACCCAGAGCTGTATCCACTTGCTTAGTGAGGCTCATCTGCTAGTGAGAGCTGCCCTGATGGAGAGCAGTATTCTGGAGCCTGCAGAGAAAGCAGAGCTCTTAGGAGCTTTTAAGGAAAGCTGTGGGCACCTTGGAGACTGTTACAGCAGGTCTGTGAGGCCTTTGAAGCCTTGTTATAGAATTTTATATGTACTTACCAGGTTTTTTATTTCTGGGAGTTGGCTCACTTTTTTCATTTATTTTACAATCATTTCTTAAATGCATGTTGAGTGTCAGGTACTGTGGTATAGAGATACAAAGTGAATATGACCTGCCCAGTGTCTTGAAAGTGTCATAGTTTGTTAGAAAAATAGTAAACCCACTACCAAACTTTTGAATTTGCAGGGTGGCTTTATTTATTTACTTTATTTTTTATTTTATATTATATTTATTTTCAGGATTTGAGGGGCACATGACCAGGGGAAAAGACCCGAGATAGCTTTGGTACTTGTTTCTTGTCTGTTAGCTTGAGGGAGGCATGTCACTGAAGCAGTCTGATATCATTAATCCGTGCTCTCTTGATATCACAAAGGAATACTAAGGTCAATAGAGATTTTTATTTCTGAGAACCATGTATAGAAAAGTTTTTGTAATCAATTGTTTTACAGGCCTAATTAACTTGGGCAAATAATTATAAATGACTGAAATAGGCTATGCTGAACCATAAACGCCGTTATTTTAGAGGCATATTAAATATTAAAGTTCATGCCGGTTGGGGTTGTAGTGCACATCTTTGATCCAAGCACTCAGGAGGCAGGGCAGATAGATCTCTGACACTGAGGTCCCCTGGTCTACAGAGTGAGTTACAAGATTACAAGAGAGCCAGAGATATACAGGGATACCCTGTCTCGAAAAAACAAAAATGAAAATTAAAATTCACTTGATGAATGATTGCTTTTCCACCTTAATTGTGTTCAAGAAAAAAGAAACTGCAAATTAGAGTGACTTTATAAAATCAAGTATGGTTGCTAGTGGCAGCGGCAAAGCAGCGTGAGTCATTGGGCAGCATCGTCTGTGTTCTTACTGTGTTAAGCAGCTGACCTACAGATGCACATTTGAAGCCTTTTACAATTTCTCTCTTTAGGCTTGACACTGAGCAATCCCACCTCGCCTTGCCATACTATAAGATGTCTGGATTGTCTCTGGCTGAAGTTTTGGCCCGTGTAGACTGGACGGAAGACAGTGAATCACAGAAATATGAGCGAGGATTAATATTCTATATTAACCATTCACTTTATGAAAACCTGGGTGAAGAATTAAATGAAGTGAATATAGTTTCCTATACTGTTACAGCTTCTGTTTTTAACTTTTATTTTAATAATTTATTTTAGTAAATAGTATTTAGAACTTAAGTTCCAAATACTTTTTCTTTTTCACCACTAAAACAAAAAATCAGTGTGTTCTTTTCTCCTTTAATGATTTTAGAATTATAACTTGGACAAAAGTTTAGGGGTCGCTTTCTCCTATTTCCTTAGTATTTAGCATGGAGGTATTATCTGTTGTGATTGAGGGACCTGCCCTACCATAGTGACATCCATTTCCGAAGTGAAAGATAGAATCAAGTTGCTGCCTTCCTTTGTTTTTTTTCAAGTGTCCAAAACATTATTATAGATTATTTTTAATCCTTCCTGTGTTTTAAGCAGAGTTGGATATTGCAATACCATATACTTGGAGATTTCAAAGGGAGTAAAATTTCTTTTGAATTACATTAGAACATATTTTTGAACTAAGTTGTAGTTTTTAAATTGTAGACTTTTGAATATAATAACATTTTTCCTATGTGATTGAAGTTAGAAAAGTTGGTCACAAATTGGTATATTTTTTTCCCTGATTTTTTTCTCATTGCATCTCTGCAGACAGATCATGTCATCTCATTTCTAGTTTCCCAAATTGTCTCATGAACACTGTTTCTAAATCATAACTTATATTGTTTATCTCTTGACTTTGTATATATACATTCCTTTTTTTCTGATTATGCTGCTTCGTATTGGCTAACCTTTTATTCTTTGTCCATACTTGTCAAAGGAATTAGCAGCAAAAGTGGCTCAGATATTTCATGTGACTGAGCCGAAGCAACTGCCTCATGTCCTCTGTAGCCCCTCTATGAAGAATATTGATCCTTTAACTGCCTTGCATTATTTAAAGAAGCTGGATACACACGAATCTTCACCAGTCTTAGTGACCTTGACCAAGGCAGCAGTGGCCTTGAAAATGGGAGATCTTGACATGTACATGAATGAAATGAAGAGCCATTCAGAGGTAGAGTACCAGATCTGGTGTTGGCTACAGTCAGAAAGGATTGGAGGTGGTCCAAAGGCACTTGGCTTTCTTCTGTCTTCTTTGTACCTCGTGACAACTTTTTTTTTCTTTTCGAGTTAGGGTTTTTCTGTATAAATGCACTGGCTGTCCTGGAACACGCTCTCTATACAAGGCTAGGCTTAAACTCACAGAGAGCTGCATGCCTCTGTCTCCTGAGTGCTGGGATTAAAGGCGTGGGCCATCACCTCCAGGCCTACCTCATGGTTTCTTAATAATAGATAATAGACAGTATTAGATGGGGACTACTCTAAGTGGGATTTTAGACTGGCAAATGAAACAAAAAAATGACTGATAAATATCAGCAGAGGCTTTCATCATCTTAGTATCATTCTTATATTATATAAACATATCATTAGAATATTATGTTTGATACAGAAGAGTATAAAAGCAATACCCACAGTTGACAATTAAAGTAAGTGTAAGAGAAAGTGTGTTCACTGGAAGTACAATAGGGTTTTGAGTTTTTTTTAGTATTTCTTTCTAGAAGGATATTAACTGTAAATGATAGGAGTCTAATAGGTCAAAAATGCTCTCCACTTAGGAAAACCACTAGTGACACCCACCATGGAGTACTGGATATTTAAAAGCTGCACCAAAGGAAGAAAGATTATTTATTTATTTATTTATTTATTTATTCATTCATTCATTCATTCATTTATTTTGAAAGAGGGATCATTTAGAACAGAGGCCAAAGATGCTAATCACTTAAGGTGGGGGCGAAAGGATAGTTTTGCACTCGTTTCCTAGGCCTATTCTAAATTGCTTGCATGGATTATTTTATTTCATTCTCGTTTAGTGCTGAGATCAGTGTTGTCACAACTGTTTACACACATGAGAGCCCTGAGACCCAGAGCTAAAATTACTTGTCTCTGATTGCACAGTTGGTCAGCTTGAACTGTCAAGGTGACTTTAGAGCCTGGGCCTTGTTGTTATTGTTGCTTGCTTGGTCAAGTGCTTCCAGTATAAACATGTCTTCTAAAACAGGGGAAAGACGTCATTATACCAGGAGACAATTTTCTGTGAGAAAAAGTCAGCACCAGGGCGTCTGCTTGGAAATGAGTAGAATTCTGAAAATCAGAGTTTTCTTTACATAATTTTGAGACGACTTAGGATATATATCTAGATATAGATATATATATTCCTAATCTAAAACTCTTTACAAAAAATAGTTTAGTTATCTATAAATTATTTACATAAGACAGCTAATAATCTCCTTCTTGGGATAAGAGCATAAAAATGGAAAAAAAGTATTTACAGATTTCCCCTGGATGCGTGCATTGGGATATACATGTGAACTGAGTCATGTGCACTTTATTCCAACATTTCTTTCTGAACCTGAAGGTGAAGCTGCTGTACGGCTTCCTTCTGGAACCTCAGCTGTTGATTCAACACTGGAAAGGACAGATTGTTCCTACTGAGCTTGCAATTCACTTGAAGGAAACTCAGCCTGGATTGCTTCTGACTTCAGTCCTGGGCTTACAGAAAAATGGTAAAATTGGAATTGAAGAAACAGATTCTTTTTTTAAGGTTTGTCCAGTTAAAAATATAATTTCTCTGAATGACCTGATAGAAACCAAAGGAGAGTAGGGAATAGAACTGAAGTGAATTTTCATTCATCTTTGAAAGGACAGACTTCTGTATAATGAGTTTATAATGTACAGATTAAAAGAATGTTTCTGCAAAAAGTTCATGCACACAACCTAGAATATATATATAAAACTTTGCTCTTACCATGGCAGTCAAGCCAAATTTATAAACTACATGACCACATGGTGGAACAATAGCTCTGTTTCAAATCTGGCACAGGATTTATGTGGGGTACCCTGTTTTCAAGGTGCTGTGTGGAAAGGATGAAGACACAATTCCTCAGCTTTTGGTAGACTTCTGGGAAGCTCAGCTTGTAGCTTGGCTCCCCAACATGGTTCTTCAAGACCTCTTCGTCAAGCTTACAACTCAATACATCTGGAGGATATCTAAGGGGCAGTGCCCTGATACCATACCACTGAGAACAGCAGAAGATTTGGTAAGATAATGAAATAGTGCCTTAAATGCATACACTACATGGTGCAATAATGTGTTCTTAGTTTTGTTTTATTTTTGAGAGAGAAAGCTAGAAAGAGAGAAATGCAGATGCTGCGTGCAGAGCCTAAAGGTCACTCAGGTGTTATTCTCAGGCACTCTGTGCATTTCTTTTGCAACAAAGTCTCTAATTGACCTGCAGACTATCAATTAGGCTGTACTAGTTAGCATGAGAGCCCCAGGAATCTTCCCTTCTGCTTCCTCACCCAATATTGAGATTACAAATGTGTACAGTCATACCTGACATTTTTGTCGGTTCTGGTACTCGAATTCAGGTCTTCATTCGTGTGACCTAAACACATTGCCTACGGAGGCAATCTCTCTAGCCTCTACCTTGTGTTTAATGCTTACAATGTACCTGAAGTTACCCACATTTTACATACTTTCCCATTCTTGCACTGCTAAGATGGCCTATCAAGTAAAGGCCCTTTTGCCAAATTTCATCTAAGGCCTAAGCTCCATCTTTGGGATTCACAGTAGAAGGAGAGAACTGACTCCTGAAAGTTGTTTTCAAATCTCTACTTGTGTTTCAACGCACCCACAAGCATACACCCATGGCACACACAAACATACACACACACACACGTAAATAAATACAAATTTAAAGACTACCCCCTAGAAGCCAGGTGTCATGGCACACACCTTTCATCCTATCACTCAAGAGACAGGAAGCTGGATGTCTATAAGTTCCGGGGCAGCCTGCTCTACAAAGGGATTTCCAGGCCAGCCAGGGCTCCACAGGGACCCTACTCAAATTTCACACACTCAAAATAATGAATACTCGTGTATCCTGTATTCCCTCCGTGCAGTGCCACAGCATGTGGAGGATGTTTCCCAGAACACTACCTCACCTGTACTGGTTAGTGGAGGACTGGGTAAGGGGGGCCTCTCTGAGGAATTTTGGAAGGCCTGAGGCAAGGGGCAATAGCACTCACTATGCTTCCGTTTCCTGTCAGGGGCACACTCAGCTTTAGGTGTGTTTTGAGCAGTTGTAGCAGCCTTGCTCCCCATCCTGCCGTGTTTTCCTCTTTCAGCCCAGTTGTCATGACTGCTGTGCTTACTCTGCAATGACTGAAAAGGTCACCAGCATCATTTCTTAGATAAAGGATACTCAATGGGTTCATATTAAGGCCTTACAGGGATGCTTTGTAATCCCCAAAATGATATAAATAAAACTCATTTCCACCGTTACCTTTAATTCTTTTTAAATATATGGGTTTTTGTTGTTGTTGTTTTTTGAGACAGAATTTCTCTGTGTAATAGCCCTAGCTGTCCTGGAATTAGCTCTGTAGACCTCAAACTCTGTGGGCTCAAACTCACAGAGATCCACCTATGTCTCCTTCTGAGTGCTGGGATTGAAGGTGTGTACCACTAACACCCAGTGAATATAATTGTCTTAAGAACAGTGTTATTCTTTGTTTTTAAAAATCACTTCTGTGGAATATTTTTAAATTTCAAAATGTTAGGAAATAGTTATTCCAAATTACTTGGTGTGGAAGCAATGAGGCTGCAACCTTTTCCAGGGAAATACATTCTAAAAGTCTTTTTTTCCCCAGGAGAGTATGTGACTGAGTCTGAGATGTGGCACAGGATTTCAATGAGTGGATGAAGAAATTGTTTGTTTTCCTGTTATTTTTGGCTTGTGATGCATTTCTGTAATGTTTCAGATAAATGCCTGCAGTCATTATGGCTTAGTCTATCCATGGGTTCATATCTTAACATCATCTGATTCCTTAGCCGATAAAAATTACACAGAAGACCTTTTGAAATTACAGGTAAAAAATGTCTCTTTTACTTTTTAAATATGCAATATATTATAATATACAATTTAAATATAATGTGATATCAAATGGCTTGGTAATTTAGAATATAGCTTTTGGGGGCAAAAATCTATAGACTTCTGCCTAGAATCACTGACAGATGTGGCGTCTGAGCTGAGAGGCTGGTCTCACTGTAGGTAAATGGGTAAGATGTGGCGTCTGAGCTGAGAGGCTGGTCTCACTGTAGGTAAATGGGTAAGATTCGACATTGTGCAGCTGTCCTTGTTTTTAGGCTACATCTGAAAACACCTGTGAGAAATAAAGGTGTATAAATATAGGGATGCTTTGTAAGCATGAGTTTTGTTTAATGTGGCCTAACACAATTTAGACTTCTTACCCAAGCTACCACTACCATCTGTATTATGAAAACTATGTCCACATAGCCAGTTTATCTCACCCCAGAAGACAATTTTTCTAAAGAATTGTGGGACACAATTTATGGTATAGGAATTCTGACTGTAACTGTTTCTGCATGTACTGTGGTAGGTCAGGCTAGGCTAAATGTGCACATCTTTTAATATTGCTTATTTGTCCAAAGACTGAATATAACTTTTGCCTTTCTTTTGTTTGGTTTATTCACTGTAGCTGGTTACATATAACAATCAATATTTCATATTAGGGATTCTCTAAATTCACAGATACTCTTGATAAATTCAGGAGCATTGACCACCTGTGCCCTCCATGACTCCCGAGGCCTGATCTGACGGATGCGAGTAGCTCTCGTTTGAGCCTGTCCTGTCTGCACTGCTCTCTTCTCTGTGGCTTCACGTCCAGATGCTGAAGGCCTTGCATGTGTTTTCTTATACCCAATGAATGGCCTTTATGCATTTTCATTCTGCTTGATACCTTTAAGCCTTCGAGTATAAAATTCCTGATATAAACTTTGGGAATTGGTGTCAATGTGATTATTATTAATTTTAGAGCCAGCTGGTGAGTTGGGGATGGGCTAGGGAAGGAAAGTCAAGAGGCTAAATCATTAGGCACAGACTTCAGGCTGTGTGGCCTACATCCTTCTGTTAAATCACCAGAGGTGGGCATGGTGACCCATGCCTGTAATTTGGAACTGAGGAGGATGAGGCAGAAGGATCATGAGTACAAGTTCAGCCTCATTAATTTGTTAGTTAACCACAACAATCTGTCACCAAGAAGATTCTTTCACTGTCTCTTATTTTTAGGTTCTGTGTGACACTGAAACTCCCATGTTAGCTGCTCATTTGTTCATTTTATAGCTACTGTCTGAGAATGAGTTGTAGAAATGTGGTAGCTCTGGGCCTCGTCCTCCCAGAACACACAGAGCAGTGATGTCGTTAAAATTGTAATTGTACTATGCTGATAAAACTTCAAAGTACATTTATGATCACAGTCAAAGGTATAATTCAGTGATCATTTAAAATCCCTGTAGGCAACAAAAGATGGATTTTTTGTTACTTATTCCATTCAATTAATTTTTCTCTTTTGACTGAGAAATTAAAGCCAATACTTCGTATTGAAAAGAGTTTCTTCATTGCTATCATTTTCTATTTTTTTCCTCTGTGTTATTTGTTCTATTTGGTGTTTCTGTAGTTATGACTTCATTTGTTTTCTTTATGTGGCATCTTGAATTTACTTATACTCTTCAGGACAAAGTATTGCTTCTAGTATTCTCTAAGGAGATAGCTTGGTGGACAATAATTCTTTTCACTTATTTATAGCAGGAAAAGTTGTTCTTTCTCTTTTAATTATGGCAGAGAGTTTTCCCAGGTTTTACCAGTAGTCTGGGTTGGCAACTGGTCTTTTGCAGTGCATCACACTCTTCTAGCTTTTTCTCTTGTATCTTCTTTGTTTTGTACATTTAGTGCTTTAATTTGATGTTCCATGGGGAATTTCTTCTCTGGTCCTGATTGGTGTTCTGGGTGCTTCTTATATCTGTATTGTGTCTTTCCTTAGTTTGGGGAATTTTCTATAATTCTATTAAAAATCTATTCTATGCCATTGATATGTGATTCTTACAATGTCCCCAATTTTCCTTTTCTTGGAATTTTTGTTTTTAAAGGTGGAAAATATACTGATTAAACTTTTCTAAATTTTTTCCCTAGTTATGCTTCTTTCTCAATTATCCATAGTTCAGGTAATCTCAGCCATTAATGAAAAAATGACCATCAGAGCTCCCAAAGGCTTTCTTTGGCTCCCATTTAGGAGGTTGGAGGTTTAGAATCACCTGACAGCCTTTCCAAATTGTGGCTCTTTACCCGCCCCCAGTGGGTTGGTATGTTTGTCTGTTGTCCTCAGTTATCGTCAATTGTCCTCAATTATTATATAAATATAAGGCATATTTGTATAATAATTATTATAAAATCTGAAAGTTGTTGATAGGTTAGAGAGCTATTATTTGAGAGAACACTGACTAGTAAATACCTTGCTCTCTTTCCAGGTTGTCCTGGCTCCTACCCCTTCTGTACCACCTCCCCGTGTAATTGCCTGTAAATTTAGAGAATCAGAGAAATCTACCAAATCAGAGTTGAGGCAGAGAGATCTTGGTAGGAGAAAGGAATAAATAGTATATGTGTTAAGGAGTGGCGGTGGAGTCAATTTCCAGTACTGGAAAAAAAATTGAAGATGTCTAAGAAACCAATCTCAACAGTATTTTATAGAATAACAGTAATCTTTGGGCCATTTTTGGTCCAGTGATAGAAGTTTTGTTGAGTATTTACTTATTTGAGATAGTGTCTCACTCTGTGGCCAGGTTAACCTGAAATTCACTGTGTGAGTCACAGTGCCACGAAATTCTGGGCTCCTCAAGACTGCCTCTCTCAGTAAAAGGTTTATAGAGTATGATGCAATACCGGGCTGAGACTTCATCTCTCAGTGCTGGATTTATAGGGTATGATGACATGCCTGGCTGAGACTTCATCTCTCAGTGCTGGATTTATAGGGTATGATGACATGCCTGGCTGAGACTTCATCTCTCAGTGCTGGGTTTATAGGGTATGATGACATGCCTGGTTGAGACTTCATCTCTCAGTGCTGGGTTTATAGGGTATGATGACATGCCTGG
>LOJH01009447.1:12317-22931 GCA_001685095.1 Ellobius talpinus
GAATAATGGGTTAATATAAGCTACAAGCGCTAATAAGAAGACTGAGCTAATGGGACAATCAGTTTTGTAACTTATGGAGATCTCTGTGTGATTTTCTTTGGGACTTGCCGGCTGTGGGGTACCTGGGTGGGACAGAAACCCCAACAAGCCGGCCCTCATGTTACAGTAATCCATGTTGTGCTTCCTTGACTAGTTTCATTTCAGCTCTGGTTTGGTACCCATGCTTTTCCTCTTCCTGCCACATCCATTATCCAATTTAATCAGGAGTCAGTAGAGAAGCAACTTGTGCCTCCTTGTATGTTGGAAGATACTGTGAGTGGAAGAGCCTTACTTTATTTCATCTTTGCTATCTTAGTGCCAGGAAATTATTCAGCTTGGTAAGAAAAGATACCAACCTTATTTTCCTGGCCACTCCTTGGTAGACATCTGGAATAAAATAATCATGCTGATTAAGAATGTATAGTAAATGTTCCAGGTTGTCCTGTAACTCTGAGAAGATGCTGTAGCAAAAGAAGATAGAGTGAAAGAAATTTAACCATAACTATATCTCTTAATAGGAAAAGACAAAATAGAAATTATTTTGATGGTAGAATAAAAAAATGCTATAGAATTTAAGAGTAAAAATTAGTGAAGTTGCTTGAAAGGAAAAACTAGTAAATCTATGAATATTAAAGTACTGCTTGTGCTTGTCATTCTCTGTGTGGCAGATGGTGTTGATGCAAATGACTAGGTTCTAAATAGTCACTTTAAAAAGAACTACTGTTTATATGGGGGGAGCAGTGAGATACATGCCACAGTATATGTCTAACGTAGAGGAAAACTTGAGGGACTCAGTTCTCTTCTATCATCTGGGTCCCAGAGAATAAACTCAGGTCATCAGGCTTTGGTGGCATATTTGCTTACCTGCTGAGCCATCTAGCCATCCCACAATCACTTTTAAAAAATATATTCAATTTTCTTTGTGGTTACTGTTCTAGTTTGATCCTGTTGCTATGAAAACACCAAAATCAACTTAGGAGAGGAGAAGGTTTATTTGATTTACACTTCCAGATCACAGTGGATGGAAGACAAGGAAGATGTTCAACAGGAGCCTGAACAGGACTTCCTGCTATTTATTCTATGCAACATTGCCTTCGATCAGGGAACTCACTTAGAGTCAAGGAAACACAACAGAAACCATGATGGATGTTCCTCTCTAATTTGTCCTATGCTCATGTTTAGCCAGCTTTCTTATACAGCCCAGGACCAGTTGCCCAGGGAACAGTGTTGCCCATCTTGCCCACAGTGAACTAGAGCCTTCCTCATCAATTAGCAATGAAGACATTACCTCATAGACATGCTGCAGACCAAACTAATAAAGGCAGTTAATCATTGAGATTCATATGTGTTACAGTGACAGTTAATGCTAACAAGGATAGTTACAGCTACACACCCACCCACACGTACACTCATTTTATATGCTTCTCATTGAAATTTTGGAAAAGACAGGGAAATGTTAAAAGAAAATAAAACAAAACAGGGCTTTGTCCCACCTCCTCATTTGCTAAGCTAATCTCTGCTTCAAACTGCAGTATTCTGCCAAATATCTTCCTATAAAGGTTTTGTACACTGTGGATTTTACAACATTGGTACAATTTTGCCTCAAGTCATTTTGGCTCAGTTTTGTCCTCCTTAACCGACCTTTGGAAATATAATTTTGGCAATTCTTTGATGTTCCATAAAGTATGTGCCATAGTTTATTAATCTCATTCCTTCTTGTTGGACACACAGCCTCAGTGTTACAAGCACCCATGCAAAGCATTATGGAGCATAAATCCCTGCCCACATGTTGGTCATATCCTCAGGATAGAGTCCTAATTAAAGATGATTGCTTTGTACTACACAGATTTTTTTAAACTAGAGGTAAATTTAAGATTATTTACTACTTCAGTGCAAATATTTCAGGGCCAATTCCTGCTCCCTAAAATTGCATTTTCTTTTTTTTTGTCAAAGTGGGATTTTATCATTTTGAAAAATGCTGTATGTTGTGTTTTAATTTGGGATCCTTCATTCCATAATATTTCACTTTTCTGTTCATAGTCTCTCATTTGTGGCCCTTCATTTGACGTAAGTTCCATTATTCCATTTCTGGAGCTGCTCTCAGAAGATACTGTTGCTGGCCTCAGTGTTCATGTTCTATGCTATACAAGATTACAAGCATATGAACAGTGCATAGACACATTGCTAGAGAGATGCCCGGAGGCAGTCATTGCATATGCTAATCAGGAACTGAAAGAAGAACATTGGGTATGCATTTCAGATTGTGTTCCTAATCTTGATCCATGATGATAAGATTGGGTAATTTTGTTGACTTATCTACAAAATGAGGACTGTTTATGTTAGTATAGTTTTCCAGGACTGTATGTCCAAAGAACTTGCAGTACTTTTAGGTGCTATTAAAATGCATGGGGATGATCTATCTCATCTTTAAAGAGCCCTTATTTCCAGATGAGATCAGTGAGTACTTAAAGGGCAGAGTGACATGTGTGTGGTGGGGGATACACCTTCCCTGTATTTGGTCTTTGATTTAGCAATTAATAGAGTTTTAGCTTTAGCACTTTTTTCATTTCTTCTTGCCAACCAAGATAAAAGGACATATCTATGTTTTTCCTTGAAAATAAATGTGTTCATGTGTACCTCAAGTCAAAGGCTTTTCCTTTTGTTTGAGTTTCATCAGAAGCCTAACTGCTGATAAAGCTCTTGTTGCAACAGAGGTGATGCCGTGACCAAAGCAGGCCAAAGGATACATTTTCCTGTTTGCTCTCTCTTGCATGGCCTTCTTTCTCTCATTAGAAATCTGAGGATTAGATGCAACATACTAAAATGTATTCATTCCCCCTAAAAATAGATTCTGTGGTGGAAAAAACTGCTGCCTGATCTTTGTCAGAAAGTAAAGTGTGGTGGAGAGAAACACCAACTTTATCTATCATCTTTAAAAGGTAAAATTAAAATTCTCTTTTTTGATGATAATGAATTTTACTCTCAGTTTTAAGTAGGACAAGTTCTTGTTTGTCTCCATTATATTAAGTGGGGTACAAAGGTCACAGAAGTCATCTGAAGTGTTTTCAGCTTTCTTGTTGCCCCTCACACTTGATTCTCACTCATCATCTATAGCCACAGAGCTGATGTTCTTAGAAGTTAACATTTCTGGACTTTCAGTTTATTATTTTCATGGAAATTCCAATATTTAAAATATTACAGAAGTTTAGAAGTTTTGCTTTTCAATTTGCTTCATGTAAGAAATTAAGTTTAGTAAACAAAATTGTAAGTATTGAAAAACTTATTGTTCTTCAATGATTTACACCTTGAACATGTAAATTCCAGTTTTCTGTAGCTTTGGAATAGTTGGGTTTTTATAATTCATAAACTGCTAGAACAAACATTGAGTATTCTGTGTGATTTACTATTTTTAGACTGTAGTATCTCAAGAGCTGGCATAGAGTTTTATTCATTTTTTTGTGGTACAGCCTCCTTATCAGCATTTAGCTCCTGTAGGGAAGGATCTGTGGCTATTTGTTGATGGAGTTTCATTTCTTTGAGGTCTTCCTGTTGGCAGCTATAGAGCACTGAGAAGAACTCAGGAGTAGAGTCTTTGGAATTGGAACTGAGTTCCAGGTCTGCCATATACAATCCAGTTTTTAAATATTTTTAGGTTAATGAGAAGTTCTTAACTGACTCTAGAGGACAATATTGAGTAAACTTATAAAAAGATCAGGTTGAAGATGGTGGACAGGGACTTACACAACACATTTAGGAAAAATCTTTCTACTGTGATATTATTTTTTGAACTTTTCATTTTGCTTTGGAAAATTATCTGTGTTGAGAAGGCTTCCTCCCCATCTTATTAAGAACGCTAGTCAGCATCTTTGTCTTCTACCTGTATGTATCACCACCACCCCAGACAAATACAAGTATCTCCAGATGCTGCCAGGTGTCACCTGAGGACAGAATTATCCTAGTTGAGAACCAGTGCACTAATGCAGAGCTATTGACAGTGAATAGGTGGATTATTTAAGGAAAAATTTGTTAATGATTTTGAAATAATGAACTATTATTTTTTTAATTTATTTTTGTTTACATATTTTTAGGTGTATGAGTGTTTGGTCTTTGTGTATGTATATGCATCTTGTATATGCCTGCTGCCCTCAGAGACCAATAAAAGTGCATCAACTCCTATGGAACTGTAGTAACAGACAACTGTGAGCTGCCATGTGGGTACTGAAAACCAAACCCAGGTCCCCTACAAGATCAACCAGTGCTCTTAACCACTGAGTCATTTCTCCAACCCACTACTTTTATTTTTAAAAAGATCTAATATTGTAACATATTGTTAAAGTCATTCAAAATTTTGGCAATGAAATTAACTTTTAACGTTTGGTGAACGTATTTTAAATATGCTGGGGTATTTTAAGTTTTTAAGTATATAGATTTCCTTTTTTTGGTTTTTCAAGACAGGGTTTCTCTGTAGCTTTGAAGCCTGTCCTAGAACTAGTTCTTGTAGATCAGACAGGCTGTGAACTCACAGAGGCATGCCTCCTGAATGCTTAGATTAAAGGCAGACATAACCACTGCCAGGCTTGATTTACTTCTTTCTGGATCATTCTTAGATGATCTCATAGCTGAATAGTAGAATAAAGCAAGTAATATTTTTGTGTGTGCTTAGGTATATGTGTGGTATGCACATATGTGCAGGTGTTTGGACACACATGCATATGTAGGCATCTGCAAAGATTTCATGTTGACATCAAGTATTTTCCTTGATTACTCTCCACCTTACGAAATGAGACAGGGTCTCTCTGCATCTGAAGCTTTTTGTGTTTGCTACTTTGTCTAGCTTGCTCTGGGAATTCCCTGCCTCCTGATTCCCACACACTGAAATTACAGATGGACTACCTAGCACACCTGGATTTTTATGTGAGTTCTGAGGTTCTTGGTTGTTGTGTTCTCATGGCAAGTACTTTTCCCTCTGAGCCACATTCACAGCCTACATTTTTATATTTTATTTGTTTGTTTATTTATTTTGTGTGTTCATGTATGTGCGTCCATGTTGCATATGCTATGATGCACATGTGGTGGTCAGAAGACAACTTTGGAGTTGGTTCTCTTTTTCTACCTTTTTGTAGTTCTGAGGATTGAACTCAAGAGCTAATGGGCCAAGCAGTGATTTAATTCATACAGTTTCTGTGTGATTATTTTGGGGCTGAACACCCGGAAACCAACAAGCGGCCTCCCATACTTTTTACCTGCTGAGACATCTCACAACACCCTTCTGTCCCCTATTTTAATATTTTCTTATCTTCATTTTCTCCAACTGAACCACACACCATACCTGTTAGTATATTCTCTTTGGATTAAATAAATAAAAAACATTAAGGGATTCAGGAAGGAAACCAAATGAGAGGTTAGGAGGAGTTTTTAAAATACTGTACAGATTTAAGGTGTTGGCTTCATTCTTAGAGTTATAATTTATATTAAGGCCTCACTGGTGTGAGAAGAGAATTGAACAGTGGTGATATTTTTACTGAGTTTGTAACTGCTCTGTACTTACCCCAAGTAAAAGTTCTTGTATCTAGGCTACTACTTATAGTCTCTATGTTTACATAAGTAAACATGTTTGATAGGAAATTAATAGTAATTTATGTGTTTCATATGAATTCTGTAAGCTAGTTAGTGGTTGCTGTTTATTAGCATCATCTCATATGTTAGAGAAGTATCCTATTATCATTCTCAAAGAACACTGGAAACTAGCAGATGGTACCCAGGTACGTTGCAGATGAAGACAATCGCTTGAAAGACTCAGTAACTTTTTGTAAGATTTATTTTTATTATTTTAAATAATATGTAGTTTTATCTGCATATAGATTGTGCACACAAGTGCAAGTGACCTCAGAAGGTGTGTGTGTGTGTATGTATGTGTGTCTACATGTGGGTGTGGGTGTGCACATGAGTGCAGGTGACCTCAGAAGGTGTGTGTGTGTCTACATGTGGGTGGGTGTGTGCACATGAGTGCAGGTGACCTCAGAAATGGGTGTGTGTGTGCACATGAGTGCAAGCGACCTCAGAAGGTGTGTGTGTATGTGTGAATGTGTGTGTGCATGTGTATGGGTGTGTGCACATTAGTGCAGGTAACCTAAGAAGGGGTATGTGTGTCTCCATGTGAGTGTGTGCACATGAGTACAGGTGGCCTCAGAGACCTGAGGTGACAAATCTAGAACTGGGGTTACAGGATGCCGTGACGCCTGACATGGGTGCTAGCAACCTAAACTAAGGTACTCTGGAAGAACGGCCAATGCTCTTAGCCATTGAATCATATTTCCAGCCCCAAGCCCCATATTTAAAGTCACTCAGCATGTACATTGAAGAGTATCCACCTGTTCTCAGGTGTATCTGATTGAACAGCTAAAAGTCCTTCCCATGTGTCACTGTTGCATAGTTCTTTAACTTCTCAGTGACAGGACTGGCCATCCCATTGTATGAAGGGTGATTTAAATTGACAAATGATAGAGGGGGTTGTACAGTGGCCCTGCAAATGGGTAAGGAACACACTGGAGATGATGCTGGAGTATGGGTAAAGAGGAGGAAGAAAATATTTGCCCAAAAATGCTGTTCATTCTTGTTAGTTATTCATTTTTGTAGAATGAGGGAATGTGTGCATCTATGTGTACATGTCAAAGGTCAGTCTTGGTCATTGTTCCTCAAGAGCCATCAGCCTTTTTTTTTTTTGAGACAGGGTTTCTCAAGGAGCCTGGAGCTGCTAACCAATCAGGCTGAACTGGCTGACCAGTGAGCTGTAGCGATCTACCTGTCTTTGCCTTCCCTAATCTGGGACTACAGGAATGCAGCAATGTCTAGCTTTCTTTTACATGGGTTCTGGGGATTGAATTTAGGTCCTCAAGCTTGTGTGGCAAGCACTACGCCAACTGAGCTATCTACTGAGCTCTCTGAAGTTATTGTTTCTATGATAGGGCAGCACCAACTAAGAAGTAATAGAAACATAAAATTGCATAATTATCTTTTTAAAAATGTTTGGCACCCCCCCCACACACACACACCGTCCACCTACACACGCTCTTTTATTGGTGCCGAGGAGTGAATCCAGGAAATTGTATACACTACACAAGGGCTCTTCAGCTGAGTGTTCCCAACCCTATAAATTCCTTAATATTGAAAATGTTTACTAGAATACATTACTATTTAGAAGGTATATGGTCATGACAAAAGATATATGCTTATTAATAACATGAAAATCTTATTATTGAGAGGACCCTATTCAGGGAAATGTTTTATCCTGAATGGCATTCATGTCTTAGAAAACAATATTTACGCACTAGCAGCAGTCTCAACTTTAAAGCGGCATCTATTTCTCATAAGAAAATGGTAGAAATTGATTAAAACGATGTAGCAGTCTCCCAGTGAATTGGTAACTCATTCCAGGAGCTAACTACAAAATAAAAGGCTTTAAAAGGGAGAAATTACAAAGCATGAAGTCACGATATGTGGATTAAAGAGTTTTCTTTTATTTATGATTCTAGCATTTTGTTACTTGAAGAAACTCTGTATTATTCAGAGCAATTTGTAGAAAATGGACTTCTAGTTGTAACTCATATATTCTTCTTTCCCACAAACAGAAGCCTTGTCCGTTATTGCTGTGGGGCTGGATCTGAGCGATTTCTTGAATGTTCTCCCAGAAGATGGTGCTGCAGCATTTTTCCTGCCCTACCTCCTTTTTTGCAGCCGGAAGAAGTCACTGACTTGAAGTTATTCTTTGCAGTGCATAAGCGACTCTACTTTAAGTGCTCAGTCCCAGATAAAATGAGCCCAAAGAGTTTTGTGTTAATGTGTATTGCAGCTGTTTTATGGTACTTGCTTACCTTATCATATAATGGTAGCTGTTCACTTAATCTATAACCTGACCCAATTAATTGTCTAGAATGTAAAAAATCTTCAAGATGTAAGATCTCTTTACATGTATTTCCTTTTATTTTTTATTTTTTTACTCTATCATATGTGGGCCTGGAACTCACTATGATTCTTGTGGTGACCTCAATCTATGCAAACCTCCCAATTGTTCCAGGTATGAAGTGTCATGCAGGTATTTTCAAAGCTGAACAAAGGGTTCTATTGTGAGAAATACCATGGATTCAGTGCTGGGAGTATGGCAATCCTGTTCACCCCAGAATAACAGGAAGAAAATACATTGCAAGTATGAGTATGTGCAATTGCCCCTCTTGCTGTTCAAACAGTATCTTCATTGTTATCAATTTTCCTACTTGGGCTACTATTTTTTTCCCTAAGTATGAGAATGATGTAATGTTTCACTCCAGTGAAAGACTGCATACATGGCTTTTGAGCTACTTTTGAAACTCATGGTGTGCTTCTCTCAGAATTAGATGAATGTACTTGTCTGGCTATTACTTGTTGAGTTCACAAGCAAGGTCTTCTTTCTAATATATATATACATTCTTCCAACCACAGTATATGAGAAAATAAAAACTATCATGATGTTCGTGTCTTTCCTTGTAATAACTCACATGTTTGTTTGTTTGTTTGTTTGTTTTGAGACAGAGTTTCACTGTCCTGGAACTAGTTCTGTAGACCCAGTTGACCTCAAACTAACAGAGATTCACCTGCCTCTGCCTCCTGAGTGCTGGCATTAAAAGTGTTCCCCACCACTGCTTGATTTGTTTGGTTTGTTTTAAAGATGTATTTTTATGTGTCTATGTATGTGCACTCTGTGCATCCAGGTACCCAAAGAGGCCAGAAGAGGGCATTGGGTCCTCTAGAACTGGAGCCATTCAGTATGGGAGATGCTCTTAGCTATTGCCCCCCTTTAGTAAACTTTTGTGGCAGATTGTGGTATGGCCCGCTCCTTGCTGGAGCTGTAAGCTCAGTAAGGCTCTGCAAAACTGCTCTCTCATTTCCTTGGAACCTTGACTTAGTCTTCTTACTGGCAGTTTCTTAATTTATCATTTTATTATCTGAATTGTGTCTTTTTAAATTTAATATTATTGGATTCTATCTTTCTCTATTTCCAGATAGCATTTTTTGACGATTTTTTCAGATTTCTATAAAATGCAGCTTGTTGTCTTTATTTTTCTTTCTTTTCTGTACTCTTAGTCCCACACCTTTGACGCATGGTTTGTTAGAGTGATTGATGAGAAGGCAAGAGCTGGAAACAATTCAAAGAACTTTGTAGTGATCCTGGGAAGGTAGCAAGGACAGCATCTGGTCATATGTTTTTGTTTATTTAGGGCTTTTTTTTACAAAGTCCTAACAATGCAGGTATAAGTGGACTATGTGAAGCAATTCTGTTACCCAGTGAACTTATACATGCCATGATATATGTTGATCTGTGCATCTTAAGTCATACCAGTTCTCCCACAAATGAACACTTGTGTGGCTTCAATTTGTGTTAACTGTTTGCAGCCAATCCAGCATACATGTTTTATTCAACAGTGACACATACATTGTTACGAATCATTGTTCTGTTCTTTCACTTAGCACCAATTCATTTCTTTCAGCCAGACTTAGTCCCTATAGAAGAAAGAAATTTTAAGATGATTACTTAAAATGCTGTGTTTTATATGGTTAAAAGTGCTTTACGTATGTTCTATTTTTAAAATAGCATTTGCTTTGATTAATTCTTGGTTTTTGTTTGTTTGTTTTTGTTTGCTTGTTTGTTTGTTTCTGTTTTTCCAAGGCAGGGTTTTTCTGAAGCTTTGGAGCCTTCCTGGAACTAACTCTTGTAGACCAGGATGAGCTCAAACTCACAAAGATCTGCCTGCCTCTGCCTCCCAAGTGCTGAGATTAAAGGTATGCACAACCACTGCCCAGTTGCTTTGATTAATTTTTAATTCATTTATTTTCATATGTTTAAAAATCACTCTTTCTAGTATTGCTTTAATTAAGGAAATTTTGTTTGCAAAAGATCCTAATTAATCATAAAGGAGAAAGATAGTAAATTTATTGTGGAAAATCTTGGCCGATACCACAGTCAGCCAAATCTCAAAGGTCAGCAATATCAGTATATTAGGATAGACAGCCTTCGGCTAGAAGGGATGAGCTTGTCTAGTGCCACAGTGTGTAGTCTGATGATGAAACAGTGAACTCACATTTTGTATTCCAAAATGTCACTGGGGGTTTGGACCTGAGTTTGACTCCCAGCACCCAAATGTTGGCTTACAACCATCTGTAACACAAGTTCTAGGGGATCTGATCCCCTTCCTGGGATGCTGTGGGAACCAGGTTCACAAGTGTACATGCAGGGAAAGCATCCTTGCACATGGAATTAAATTTAAAACAAAAAGAAGTCAGTGATGTCAAAGATAAAAGTGGGAAGTTGTCCCTCAGGATCTTTGTATGAGCTGGGATTTTCTTTTTGTGTAAATAATATGAGGGGATAGCTGTTAAAATCTGAAAAGGGGCTCTAGTTATTTATCATTTTTTCTTTTTTTATTGATTTTTATTGAGCTCTACAGATTTATCATTTTTTAAACCATTCTTGACATTGATGATGGTATTAAGTTATCCAGAAGAATATAATTAGGAAATACAAGTATACACACATACACACAC
>LOJH01009447.1:24729-40749 GCA_001685095.1 Ellobius talpinus
TCTCTCTCTCTCTCTCTCTCTCTCTCTCTCTCTCTCTCTCTCTCCCTTCTTTCTGTCTTCTCCCTTCTTTTGGTTTCTTTCCTCCCTCCCTCCTTCCCTTCCTTCCTTTCTTTTTTTGGTATGGTTATTTGGCCTGCATGACATGTATATCTGTATACCATTTGCATGCATTGTACCCACAGAGATTAGAAGAGGGCATTAGAGTCCCTAGAACTGGAGTTACAGTTTCAGAACTGGAGTTACATAAAGTTAAGAGCATGTGGGTGCTGGGAACTGAGCTCTGATCTCCTGGAGGAGCAGCCAGTACTGCTAACTGCTGAGCAATCTCACTAGCCCTGCAAGCTTGTTTATTTAGAGCAGTGATTCTCAACCTTCATAATGGTGTAATACTTTAATACAGTTCTTTGTGTTGTTGTGACCCCAATCATAAAATTATTTTCACTGCTACTTTATAACTGTAACCTTGTTACTGTTATGAAGCTTAATGTAAATATCTGTGTTTTCCAGTGATCTTATAAGACCCCTGTGAAAGGGTCGTTCGACCCCTCCTAATGGGTTCACGATGTAGAGACTTTCTCATTCTTTTTCCCAGCCTCATTGACTTTTTATCTTGGTCTTGTTATTGGGGTTAAATCCAACAGTTTATTTGCTTTTATGAGTCTTAGGTGGCTGTACATTACCAGTAACAACTTTTTTACTGCCTGAGAACCACAACACACACACACACACACACACACACTCACACAAACATACCCATGCATGGGCACTCATACAAACATGGGCACTCATACAAACATGGACACACATATAAACATGCAAGCACATTCATACTGCTTCTATTATTTTATATTCTTTATGTAACTTCCTCCAATTACATTTCCATTTCTGTTCCTACAGTTCTCAACAATATTGGTAGAATTTTACTTTTTTATCTATTATTGTTGGTATGTATTCACAAAAAGATTGTATATTTTTCTGTGCTCTGTATATGCAAGTGAGTGTGTGTGTCGAGGTGTATGTGTGTGCTTATATATGTGAATAAGGAATTTAAATTTTAGCTTTTCCTAGTTCCTTTAGAAACAGTCCTCTGACAACACAAAAAGAACTGAAATTGTACTGGGCTGGTTCATGCTTCTCTTATGTGGAAGAAAAAATTTGTTAATGTTTTCTCTTAACGAAATTAAGTTCTAAATCTTCATTTATAAGTCACGGTTGCTTTCTTGTTTAAAAACTAAAAAACTAATGTGATTGTTCCTTTATACTAGCTTTTGGTGTGATGACACTGCAAAGTTAGTGTCTATTTGTACACTTAGACAGCCAATGCCATTCTAGCAAGTAAGTGATATCCTACTGGCCCAACACTAAAACATTCTATTAGAGATAGAGAAAGAAGGCACCAGGGCTGCCAGTTCACAAGTACATCATATCGGAAGATGTATTTAGACAAATCAGGAATCTTAATTGCACTCATTACACCTAGAGGTACTACCTGGATATTCACCTTGATTTGGTAAGACAGTGTAGGTAGTTTCCATTCCAGCATGAACATGGTCGGTCACATGGCAGTGGAGTAACCAGGTTCCAGGTGTTTGTGGAAGCATTTCTAGGGTTTGGTATGTTCCAGGGAAAAGGTCAAAGACATCAGAACTGTAAATTCCCCTGTGCTTTATTAGAAAAATGACAAACATTAGAGTTAATTTAGCAGCCTTTCCTTGGCCAGCTCCAAATATTAGAAAAACAGAAACCTCTCTTAAAAAATGAGTCCCTCCATATTTTATGCAGTGAAATCTGTGGTTTTCACCTAAAACTTCAGCACTCTGTGCTTCCAAGGAAGATGTGAAGCAGGGTATTGCTTAGTCAGGACTATTATGTCTCACACCACGATTCTGGCTTGCCTCTTTGTCAGAGACTTGAGCTACACAAAGCAGCCGAGCTTAGTGTCTCTTCTGTTTGGATGCGTCACAGTCTATCTTGTTTGTGAGACTCTAAGGCAAAGAGAGCATAAGACAAGCAGAAAAGGGCGCTGACCCAGGATGTAAATAGTGGGAGTTCAAGTCTTCAAAATCTCCGCCGCTGGCATATTTTTATGGAAATAATATTGAAAACCCATTAATGATATATGTATAGAAAACAATACAGATTATAAAATGGACATTCTGCAATGTGCCCTTTTTTGGTAGCCTGCCCATTTTCTACATTAGTCTAAAAATGGGGGGAAAAAGCATCTTCAAGAGGAACATTGCTTTTACTAGATAAAAGGGTAGTTCTGTGGATGTCAGTTGCTTGACAGCTAAGGGTTAATTCATGTCACACAATTTAAGAGAGAATTTGGAATGAGCAGGGCTATAGTGAAGTCTTGTTCTGCTCTCTGCTGCCTGCTCCATCCTTATGCGAACACTCACTCCTGCCTGCTCTGTCAGCCGTTCCATTTTAGATGCCTTAGAATTGTGTGAGTAGAGCTATGAAAGCAGAAAAACCCTGCAAGTGTGAGGATGAGCCCCAGATGTGAGGAGGCTGTTGTATCAGTGAGACTGCAATGCTGTTTGAATGTCCCCTTTTCATGGATGAAATGTATTGCTTAAATTAGAACATATTAAGCAGAGCAAGAATGACTGCTGTGGGTGACTCTTACCTTGTATTGGAAGCTGTGGCCATGAAAGTGTACAGTATGCAAGTCTATCTCATTGCCCATTCCCATCATATACCAATTGACTTCATCTCCTACGTGCATTGTGAGGCCTTGTAAGTTTCCAAACATTTTTCCATTAATTGCTGAGGAAAATTTGATACATTTCAGAATAGTTTAAACTGGCTTCATAGGAATTATTACTAGGTCCATATAACAGAAATTACTTCACTATAGTTGGGGAAAACAAATCTTCCAAGTTCACCAATATCACTGCTATTTTTCAATTTACCTTATATGAAGAGCAATAATCCTATTTGTAAATTTATTTAAAAGGGAATGAGGGTTTGGAATTGAGAGAGGAATTAGTAAAGATTTTAAACATAACCCTATTCTGGTTTTGAGCACAATTTTAAATTATAATATTTCTAAATAAAACAGTCTTACAACATGATTTTCTTTGAAAGGGATAGAAAAGGAATGTGACTTAGAATAGTTTCTCATACCATGCATTTTATTGCTTTCTATGAATTCCTCGTCATCTTTATTTACTTTCTCAGGATGGTCAGAGTATATTTTGATGTTGTTGTCTAAGTACCAAGATTCATTCTCATCAAATATTAGAAACAAAAGGAAAAACTCCATTTTCTTTTTAGGGTTGAATACTTTCATGAAAGATTTCCGACAAACTATCAGTGGGCCTATTAGTCCACTATAGAGATCCTGAAAACAAGCAGAAACTGCAGTTATCTTGGAAGTGTTGGTCAGGATTTCAGAGAGCTCGGACCTTATTATTCACAATTCCAGCATTTTTGGAGGCACTGGTTTTAGTGGGGTACCTAAGTCAAAGGGAAGCCACAACTTTAGTATTTTCATATTTGACATCATTAAGTTGAAATGATGAATAGTAAGTAGGTTATATGGGTGATGTGGAACTTAGAGAGATTAAAAAATGGCTTAACTAATGAGCTACCTGAATGGACAGTGGTGCTTGTTTATTCCATAAGCTGTGGGCTTATCTGGATGAGCCAGTTATGCCAGTCACTATACATCTGTGGCTGAATGAAACAACCTTTTGCTGTAGGAACTCATATAGGAATAGAAGATATGAGTAGAAGTCAAGGAAATTGTCCATTGTCATGGAGAAACAATGCTAATGAATACCCATGTGAAAAGCCACACTTAACTCTTTTAACATCTGAGGAGGTTGGTGGGGCCAGGTGTCAGTGATGGCAGATTGTGTCTTATCATCTTTGGGCTGTATCATATTAGTGAAATTCAGGCAGTGTCATAAGTAACCCTGGACAGAGAAAAATAGCAAATCTACATCTTACTCCAGTAATATTGCTTGATTGAAAGATTTGGAAAAGTCTGAAGCCTGGGAGGCAGCAGCTGAGACAAATACAAGTACTGAAGTGTGAAAATGGAGAGGATTGAGCTGAGCAATTGTAGGAGCAAATTATCTTGGTAAGATGAATGGTTCAAAGTTCCGGCTGGAGTGAATGGATAGAGCAGCACTTAGGCTACTTTTTCACAACAGGAAATGAGGCGGGGGGGGGACCTCTTTTGGAAGGGTCCCTTTCAGAAGGTGCTAGGGTTTACACCTGAAAATTTCTGGTGGAGGTGCCCAGCATGCACCTGCATTGGCATGTCAGTTACTCAGAGGGATCCTGATCAGGATTATGTTCCACAGAACAGAGTACCATCTCACTTGAGAGGGTTGTTGGGGGATTTTTGGCTTTATTATATTTTATTGAACAATGTCTACAGTTCTGATTGTCTATCGGGATTGCTTTTATGACAATAAAGAGCTCTAAAGCCATACATCTTAGTTTTTTATATTTGTATATTTTCATATCAAAAAATGAAATACTCTGGTTTGTAATTTTTATTAAGTGTTATTAATAATCAGCAGGAATGAGATAATTATAACTTTATGTTTAAAAGCAAACAAACTAAAAATATGAACTGGAATAGGTTACAGAGCAACTTTTTTTGTGGGATTTTGACATAGATTAGAGTACAGGAAAACTCTAACTTTATCTTCTTTCAGTTGTCTCTCTATCTGAAGAATCCTCATGAAACAAATGATTAAAGTTTACCTTAACTTGATCCACGGTTGAGTAGTAAGCCCATGGGATACAAGCTGTGTCCTCTGCTCCAGCACCTGATCTCTCTGGGATTTTCCATATATAAGTGCGAATTTCACCTAAATTAACCAAGAGTTACATGTCTGATTATATTCAACTTATATCTGACACACGTGTTTCATACGCATATATATGTTATATACACATACAATATATATGCATTTATTAAACCTTGATAACTAGTGATCCAGAACGTAAAAATGTCAAGATGTTAAAAAATAACAGTACTCAAAATTCTTCCAGGAATTTAGTTTCTTAATCATAGTGAGTGTATGTGTACGTGTGTGTGTGTGTACCACAACACACATGAAAGTTGGGGTAGTTTGTAACAGTTCTCTCTTTCAACCATGTGGGTTCTGGTGATGGAACTTGAGTTATCAGACTAAGCACCTTTACCCACTGAACCATCTTGATGGCCCTGGAGTTTAATTCTAAGATACAGTAAGGGTTTGTTTGTTTGTTTGTTTGTTTTATTTTTTGTTTTTTTACAAAGGGCTTCTCTGTGTAACAGTCCTAACTGTCCTGGAACTTACTTTGTAGACCAGACTGACCTCAAACTCATAGAGATCTGCCAGCTTCTGCCTCCCAAGTGGTGGGATTAATGGCATGCACCACCACCACCCAGCTGCACTAAGGTATTTTTATGTCATCATATATTTACTATGAATTAAGCAGCTCTCATTCACTTGCCATAACAAAGCCAGAGTGATTGTCATTCTAATGTCATAGTTTGAAGAAACTGATCCATCTTTTCTTACTCTGAAGAAGGTTTTATTAATATCTTTTTTTTCTGCAGATATCTTGTGGTTGGTTACTACCTGGCTCAGCACCTTGCTCAAGGTGTTTTTGTACTGATGCTGCTCTGTGGAACAAGCTTCACCTTCTCTTTCTTTCCTACTTCTGTCTCACTATCATCCTCAGTGAAGTGATGATTCCTCGTGGAGCTGTGAGACCACTTGATGTCGACCAATTATGTCTGCTTCTGTTGTTATCTGATTCTGTCACTCCTTGTGCTTCTTGCCATTTCTAAGAGACACGAAGCAAACTCCCACTTGATGGCCTAGAATGTTACCCCCCAATTACCTGAGCTGCATCTTCCTTATCATTTAAGTCTTCACCAATGTCCAGCCCCACTGACTGTCCTACCTAAAATAACACCAGCTACTCACTTATCTAATGAATCTTTTCATGTCCTTCTTTATGACTCAATATTATCTCTTAGAAGGTTAAGAGAAGATTTTGCTCTATCTTTCCTTAAATTTATAAAAGTAATTCTACAGATACTCTCTTTTTTGTGTTTGATATGTTTGGGAACTGATAAATTTGTAAAGCATCCTTTTCCTGTAAAATAATTTTAATTTCTATTTAAGTTTACATAGTCTATCTCAATTTTTATCTTAATTAAACATCTGTTGAGCTCTTGGGACTTGCCAGGTACTGAAGCAAATACCCAAGCTTTAAATTCCAAATCACGGAGATGTTTTGAGAGACTGGTGCATGAACATTCTACCCCATAGTGTAGCAAATGCCACTTCAATTCTAGTTGAGTGGAGGGAACATTTCTCTAATTCACTCTTCTGTGTCTGTAAATATGTCTACTACTTCCGTGTTTGTTTTTGCAACCCTTCTGCAAATTGTTTTGGTTCAAACCAGCTTGTACACAATCACCCACACAGAGCTGGTCCCTGCATCCTCTCTCTCCACCTTTGTAATCCCTTACAACGTTCATTTGTAGTTGGAACTTGTGGAGTGGCTATAAAATCTCTATGACGCATCCCTCTGCTCTCAGTACCTGGCAATGTTGGAACAACTGTAGAACTCTCTGTCTTCACCCCATGGGCATGTATTGAATACGGCCTGGTTGCCATGTTTTTAAAGACAATTTTTACTTTATCTCCAACATCTGCATGAATTTGGGGACCTGAATGGAGTGAAAGGAAAATCAGTTTATTGTTTTGGAATTTCTGTGTTAATGATAAAAGCAAAATCAGGTAACTTTTCACTGTGAAGGATGGAGTCTTCTTTTCCTCCCAGGGCTTTGAGCTATTACAATCCATGATTTATTTCTGGTCCAGAGGATGTACATAAAATCACTAAATAGAGCTTCCCTAAATATGGAGACCTTAGTGTGTCTCTTAATCAGAGCCTGAAAACTCTCTGAGGGTCAGAGATTTAACAGGGAAAGCTGGTGGCAGGCAAGGAGATGCTGCGCACAGCTTCCTGTCAAGGTTTAGTGTAGACTTTCAGGCTCTTAGCAAAGAGTTGTGCTGGGAAGGATGAAGCCTGTGGTACAGCTTCTGCTCTCCAGCTGCGGCTGTTTCCTGCCACGTGCATTTGTTATCCCCAAAAATACCATTAGCTCTAGAGCAGTGGTTCTCAAACTGTGGGTATGAACCCCTTTAAGGGTTGAAAGACCCTTTCACTATCAGGAAACACAGATACTTACATTATGATCCATAACTGTAGCAAAGCAGCAATGAAGTAGCAACAAAATAATTTTATGGTTGGGGTCACCATGACATGAGGAACTGTAGGAAAGATTCCCAACATTAGGAAGGTTGAGAACCACTGCTCTAAAGTATCTCACTAGGGAAATTCTGATACTGTTGTTGTTCCAACATTGCCAGGTACTGAAAAGCTAAGGAGTTCCGCGCCTCATGGGTTGCAGGTTACACTTTCTGCCTTACTGTGAATCCTGAAAACCTGAAGGCAGCTTTCCTGGTTTTCTGTAAGGAAAAACGTTTTTTTCAACCCCATATTTTCTTGTGATCAATTACATCTTAATTTTTCAAATAAATAGTTGAGCTTTATTAAAGGGGTGTATGATAACAAGGAGAATTTGGTTAAGGTTTTTGTTAGGAGGTAATTTCTAGGAACTTCACCAATGCTATAGGCATCAATTAAAAAAAAAATTTTTTGAGGCAAGGTTTCTCTGTGTAACATTGGCTGTCCTGGAACTCACTCTGCAGACCAGGCTGACCTCAAATTCAGAGATCTGCGTGCCTCAATCTCCCGAGTGCTGGGATTAAAGGCTTATACTACCACTGCCTGGCTAAGTATAAGTAATTTAACCAGTGTATGGATTGATGTTATTCTTGAAAGAAATAAGTGATATCTGTATTCTTCAGCAAACAAAACTTCTCTTTTTATTGGATGATTTTTTTGAAAAAATAACTATAATACATGAGCTAGAAACATGCATTCTATATACATGGATATCTGTTGCTGAAGGCATCACTTATTTAACCCAAGACAGCAAGATGGGGCTGTTTACCTTACCTAGGATGCCCAAGTGCTCATCTTCAGCTTTTCTCTGCACCTGTTCTCTGAATGTGCTGTCAGTAAATTGCCGATACACAACTTTCATGTACTTTGAGCCTATATAAAACTCTTCCTTATCCAAAAACACATTTGAAATACTAGAAAAGAAAAATCAATGCAGGTTACTATTTGTTTTAATTTTTGATTAAAATTTCTTGTTAATAGTTATGCTCATTTATAATTATTTTCCATCCCCAGTAAGAAAAAAATTGACTTTAGAAATAGCGAGGTGTCATACAAAGAGAACTGTCTAGTGAGCTGCTTCAGTCCTTGCCCTGACT
Organism: Ellobius talpinus; assembly: GCA_001685095.1. NCBI lineage: Eukaryota > Metazoa > Chordata > Mammalia > Rodentia > Cricetidae > Ellobius > Ellobius talpinus. The sequence continues at coordinate 33,108 of LOJH01009447.1, forward strand.
TCTTGCCTAGCTAAGCTGACCTCTTGATCCATGCTGTCTGGAGAAGCTGTAGTTCCTGTGTCCCTTAAGAGAGACACCGATCAAATCATTTCATCTCATTTTCCACTCTAACATGTTATGAACTTCAGATTTAATTAACACAGTATTTCTAGTCAATAGGAACTGAAGTAGCATATATTTCTAGTCATTTTCTATAGTTTTAGTTAACTAATGATTTCTTTAAATCACTCTATCCAAATCACAAAAATGACATTTAGCCCTCTCTATCTCAGACCACACTCATCACTGAAGCTAAACTCTCCAGCTATTTACTGCTAGTCAGATCATTAATTTTCCTGGGCATACTGGGCCTATCTGTACCACAGCTAACTCTAGTCCCTCAGATCATGGTCACATGAGGTCACACGATGAAATTACATGATAACAGCAGAGATGCCCGAGAAAATTAGAAAACATAGGGACACCTAGAAGTATCAGGTGATGTCACATGATGCTGAGACAGATGTTTTTGATGTTTCTGTGGCCATTCTTTATTTGGATTTATCCTAACTGATTTTTTAACTTTTGACAGTGTTTGTATCATAATGACCTTAAATATATTTTCCTTTAAGTTCTTAGAAGAAAGAACTGCTAAGCATTTAAAAATCATACAGCAGAACTAGGAATATGGAATGACTGATTATTATACTAGAAATAAAATCAGGAAGGGAAAATAAGCAACACTGTTACTGCTCTCCCTTTGGTTGAGTCTGAAGATGAGTGACAGTCCATCAGAAAAGCAATGATGTCACAGAATCGGAATAGGTCAAAGGAAGGTGTCCTGTGAGGATGCCAAGAGGAGTAGGAATGAATGAGCACAGATGCCCAGGAACTGCTCATTGCTATTGTTTTATGCAGTTGCTGCTTTTTCTAAGGGTTAGTGTAACTCTTTAATGAAATGGAAACCTAAAATTACAGTTGAGCATTTGGGAATCTGAGATTCGACACTTACTTTTGCTCTTGCAAATGATGCAGCTCCTTTTCCCAGTCCCTGTTTGGTGAATAGTCCCATTCCACCTCCACTGCTGCAACATAGTAGGTCCTTTCTCCCAAATAGACAATGGGATCCTCAGAACGCTGCTTGCACTGGTTCACGGTATATTTTTGCTTCATGCCGCCTGTATAGTGATCTGTTGTAAGACACTCAACATCAAAAGTTCCTGGAGTGGCAAAATAGAAAACTTGTCAATATTTGTTTGTTGATGGCGGTAGTTTATTTTATTATTATTATTTGTGGCTTTTCAAGACAGGTTTTTTGTGGCTTTGGAGCCTGTCCTGGAATTAGTTCTTGTAGATCAGTCTGGCCTCAGACTCACAGAGATCCACCTACCTCTGCCTCTCGAGTGCTGGGATTAAAGCCGCACACCACCACCACTTTTCCAGTGGCAGAAGTCGCTCACTGCTCTAAGATCCAACGTGAGGTGTTTCTGTCTCTGGCCATCTGCTGCTCCACCTGCCTGGAACCTCATAGATGTGCTCAAAGCTTGTGTCTCCAGAGAGAATATCTCTTGTTGTTACCCATCATCTTTCGATCTTAAGTTTCACAGAGGCCACAAACAAATTAGCATATTTTCATGATATGAATAAATTTCTTTCCCCTAACAAGGCCCACAGATGTGTCTAAATGTGCATGGCAACAGTAATTGTATAGAATACCCAATTGCAAGCAGTCAGTATGCCAACTCCACATCAAAGTTGTAGAGACATGATGAAAGCTTACATGCAGAAGTCATTTCTTCTAGCCTGCTCTATCACAGTTATGTTTAAAAGGACTGAGAAGGAACCATGTCAGAGACTCTGCTGTTTGAAACAAGGAAAACACACATACACACAAATATACACATTCGTTCTTACATACATTCTCCTCCTGCTCCACCTATAAATAGGAAGAGGTCCACCTGATGTGTGCTTCAACAATAGTGACCCAATTACTCTCTTAAGAAAAGGTCTGTTTGGGAGGCATTGAAAGGAGTCATTGCTCTCTATGTTTTTCAATAGTATTTTCAAAGAAAACCAATAAATCTACTGTCATGGCTATAGTTTTATGTTAGTTTGACACAAGTTAGAGTCATCTGAAAGGAAGAAACCTCAATTGAGAAAATGCTCCCATAAGATACAGCTGTAGGGTATTTTCTTAATTTGTGATTGATGTGGGAGGTTCCAGCCCACTGTGGGTGGCGCCATCCATGGGCTGGTGATATTAGGTTCTATTAGAAAGCAGGCTTAGCAAGCCGGTAATCAATACTCCTCCGCCTTGTCTACATCAGCTCCTGCGCTGTTTGAGTTCCTGTCCCATTTTCCTTCAGTGATGAACAGTAATAAAGAAGTGTAAGCCAAATAAGCCCTTCCTTTCCAGGTTGCTTTGGTCATGGTGGTTCATCACAGCAATCATAACCCTAAGACATTAGCCAATAAGAGAAATGTACCTTCTGTATCAGGTCTCATAAGAAGGGTCAGACTTGTATGAGGGAAGAGATTTGCAGTGTCTCTTCTTTCTCCTTTGGACAGATAAGTGTTTCCTGAAAAGTATATCCCATGTATATCAGCTTCATTTCCAGCACTGAACAAATACCACACAACAGAATCTCCTAGACACATGCTGAGGCCAGGCTGATTGCCATACATGAATCCATTCATAGCTGAAAAAGTTGGAGGAGGGGCAGGAGAAAAAGGGTTTAATATAACATCCTATTAAATGAAAACGAATTCCTAATGTTACTTCCTAGTATAAGAACACAGTCAAGCCTGCCTATTGTTTCTTTGTCAGAAATGCCTTTGCTGCAGCAGACCCTGGCTGCAGCAGACCCTGGCTGCAGCAGACCCTGGCTGCAGCAGCAGGTCTGAGTTCACAGAGCATGAAGTGCTGTGTCCCTACAACACTAGATTTCAGTATTTTCAGTTGGAATGAGATTCCATGCAATTTTTCTCACTTCTTTCAAAGGTTGTGTTTGTGAGCAACTACACCTGTAAATAATAACAGCTTTCCCTAGGTGTCAGGACACTGGGAATGTATTTGTTGTTTTATATTAAAAAATTCCTGATTCGTCTTGGAAAATGGGGACAGTCTTGTATAGGAAAAATTTTCTCACTACTGTTTCCAAAAGAAAATAATTTTGTCATGTCCAAATTACAAAATGTAGAATTTAAAGTAATATTGTAAGTATTTTGGGTAGTGTGTGTAGAATCATTCTACCTTAAAACTAAAACAAAAAAACAACATCCAAATAACAAAAACTATGAATTTGTACTGAAACTTTACAACTTTTACTTCTGACAGCTACAGCAAATGTTTTTTGTTCTTTCTAAATGGTGTGGGTCTTTGGAACAATTAGCCAACCATCTCTGAAAACTAATCATATAGAAATTAGCTAAAACATAAAAGAAAATCTGATGCTCATCATCACTTAAATAAAATGAATGCAGGTTTCCTTGGGTGTTAGGAGTTTTAAAAGTTTTCAGTTGATTCTGATGAGCAATCAAGTGTGAAAATCATGATGGCAGACTTCATATTTTTTGAATCACAATGAAAGAGTTTATATTTTTGGATAACTGAAAATAATAAAAGGAGCCTGTCATTACTGGGCTACAAATGAGAATAGCATTTAACCCATTATTCTCAAATTGAGCATGCCATCAGAATCAATTAAAGGATTTGCTAAATACAGATTCTCAGAACTTATTGCAGTGTTTATAATTTAGTAAATAAAAAGTGGGTCCAAGAATTTATAGTTCTAACAAGCTCTGGGGCAAAGCTGAGACTGCTGACATAGGGATCCCTAAAACACATTCCAGGGCCAGCCAGATGGCTCAGCTGATAAAGGCACTTGCTGTGAAGCCCACCAAAACCCAAATTCTGGGAAGAGAAAACTGATTTGTGCATGTTCTCCTATGACCTCCACAGACCACATGGCTTGTTTTATTCTCCTTTCCTCCCTCCTTCCCTTCCCCTCACTCCTCTAAATAAATTAGTGTTTTTTTTAAAGGTACATTCATCTCATTAACATGTCTGCTACATCTGGTTATCCTGAGGGTTTTTGTTTGTTTGTTTTAAAATTAAAGACATTGCTTGCAGAGCACCATTAAGTATTTTATTGAAGAGTAATTTAAAAAATCTGCTCACTTTGGATTTAATTGGTACTATTACCTATGTAATGCTGAAGTAGCCTAACAGGTGGAAGAGATGTAGTACTTACAGTGCATCTTATTAGACTCCTGGAAGTCTTCATCTTCCTTGTCCACATGATCAGGTGCGGTTGTGAACATTCTGATATTATCATCCAAGAGTAAACTCTCATTCTCATCAAACACTGTGGGAAACAAGTAGAACTCCTTGTCTACATCTTTCTGCAAATCAAAATAACAATCAGGTGAAGATAAAGTGAGTAAAGCAAAAGATTTCTATATAATTCTCTGGTACAAAGCACTTTAAGGAATGTCAGCAGAAGTTTCTGTTCCCCTTTAATATTTGGTTCATGACAGATTCCACTTGGTCACCAAAGTTTTCACTGGTGTCTATTGAGGACTCATGCTTTGGTAAGGTAACATGAGCATCTTGCATCTAAAATTTCAAATTTCCTTCTTCCTTCATGCCAACGTTGTCCATACAAATTGAAACCATTAAAAAAATAATTTACTCAAATAGAGGTGTGATTTAGATTTGAAATGTCCCCAAAGCTATGTGGTAACGGGTTAATTCCAAGCTGATGGCATTATTGGATTGTACTGGCGACTTTAATTTGGGCCCAGTTTAAAGGACAATGTCACTCAGATTGTGTCATTGAATTTTGTAGCATATCTCTCCCTCTCTTTTCCTCCCTCCCCCACTTCCCTTCTCCCTTCCATATTTTCTTCCCATGTCTCATACACACCTATTCATGAGGATGAACAGGTTTCTTTGACCATATGCATGTCTGTTTCTCTATAGCTCAAAATGGAATGGAACTAGCTAACTGTGACTGGCCCCTCTAAAACAAAGAGCTGAAATAGACCCCTCTTAAGTTATTTGTCTTGGGTATTTTGTTGTCCTGATAAAAACCTAATGTGAGAATATCTGTGTGATGGAATAAGGAAAAAAGACTTCTGCATTCTTGAAACCAGTAAGGATACCTATAACCCACACAGATCATCTTCAATGAGGAAATGGCATGACAACGAGCTGGAAGAAGGATCCACACAGCATTCAGGCAAATTAAAACAAAATGAACAATGAAGTGGAAGAACTGTCTAGTTTGGGGGATGGTCCAGTCGTTCTGAGGACAATCAGTCTATGGAATCAAAGCAAATGAACTCAGGAAAGAGAATACTGAAGTCCTGTTTGTCTTTCTCTCATGATTCATTCAAGTGGACGACATGATTATTAAAGTGCAATAGGCCAACTAAGATGTCGACTTGAAGGTTAGGGTGAGTTTCTGGGTGATTTACATTTATGTTACTACATAATGTTACACGAGTTACATTTATGTTACTTGAGCTTCTGAAGTAACTCCAGTAAAGGTAAAGCTACTTACTGGTTTGCCAAGCTAGATATGGGTAGGATCACTTCTTTGGTCCATCAATGGTCTATCGAGGACCAGCAAATATTTGTTCTCATCTCTGTGGGAAAGGTAACCCAGACTAGCCTCACATGTTATCCTTGTTTGTTTTATTGAGATAGGGTTTCTATATAGCCCCGGTTGTCCTGAAATTTGTTCTGTAGACCAGGCTAGCCTGACACACATAGATTCACCTGTCTCTGCCTCAAAAGTGCTGGCATTAAAGGCATGTGCCATGATACCTGGCTAAATGTGGTCCTTTTCTCTCTCAAATACTAGGGCTACAGTCATGTGTCTCCACGCCCAGTTTAGGAGACCCTATCTTTTCAGTTTTGTTTGTTTGAAACAGGGTCTCATGTAGCCCAGAATTGCCTCACACTCTAAGTAGCTGAGAATAGTCTAGAGCTCTTTATTTTTATGCCACTACTTCCTAAAGACTGGAACTACAGCTGTGTTGGATCACCTGACAGGATCCCTTATCTTCAGAGGTACAACATAAAATCTTTTGCAGATTGAAGAAAAATTATGGGATTATAATGATGAATCAAGCAGTTATTTTCTTATTACTAATTTTATCACAAAATACTATGCTTTCCATTTATAATGCAATTTCTGATAAACGAGGTATTTCTAGCAGAAAAATATGCATAATACACCTTTAATGCATGATCTTGCTGTGAAACCCAGAATGGTTTCACACTTTTGATCCTCCTGCCTCATCTTAGCCTAGTATTGAGATTACTAGTGTGTACCACTGTAACCAACCATAATAAAGAGCTTATAAATCTGAGGAAAATTTAAAATAAGACATATGTAAAATCTTCAGTGCCTTAAATACCAGAATTCTTATAGTGATAATTTAGAACAGATTGGGAGTCGTTTTTCACTCTCCCCAGCCTGGGCTTACCTGTCTCCCATTTGCAAGTAAGCTGCCTTTCTTGCATATTTTCATTGGCCCAATAAGCCCAGTGAATAAATCTTTGGTGGGGTCTACACCAGAATAATACATTCTAGATAAACACACAGGATCTGCATAAGTGGGTCCCATTTCTTTGGGGACAGTCCATTCATACATAAAGGTTTCTTTGGGTGCCACACGGGAAGATGCCTGAGGATGAGGCGCACCTACAAGAAAGGTCACAGCAGAGAGGTTACATTTGTGTTTTCTAATGTGACTATTGAGCCACGGAGTAGGCTAAATTTTGTAATACACTTCTAAGTCCCTTGATCCCAATTAAAATATCATCCCCCATGTGTTGTCCTGTCACAATTGACATGCTGGGGTGATAAACTCAGGAAGGCCCCAACCCTGCCCCAAACCTCTTTCTAGGATTAATGCCTGTTTCTGTGCACAAAGAGGGAATATGTGCATTTTTCCCGAAAAAGAACTAATATTGAAGGCAAGTATCATCTCCTCTATCCTATCAGCTCGAACACTGCCTGGCAGTAGGAGGTAATCAGTTCATTTTCTGCTGACCAAACTGACCAGAAAGTGATTCTAGAATTGAGAGAAACCTAATCTGTGATCCCTTGCAAATTATCTAAATTTTCACTTGAAATTGAATCCAGGAAGCCTCAATAAGCTGCCTATAGTCACATTGCAATTGATGGCAAAATCATGAAACTTCATTAGAAAATCTCAATAACAAAGTATTAGAGTATATCTACATTATTGAATATTTTATATCATTAAAATTATATTAAATCCTTATAATGTTAAGAGTGCAAACATCACAAAATTATAATTCCAGTATATTTTTATACTATGAACTCAATCATATTTAAAGTATGTTATACATACACAGATGAAAGCAGGAGGATTACAAATACATGTGTGTATATGTGTGTGTGATTATCTATGAAATTATAGATTACTAATATTTTTGGTTATAGCTTTCTGTACTTTTCAAATATCAAAAAACGAGTCTCTAAGTTTAACACTGAAAGAATTTTTAAAAAGATCCACCCAATAGTATCTCAGAAATGAATAATTGATACTGCTCAGCTAAATTCTTATTGGAGAAGGGGCCCTGATCCTCTACCAGAAGATCCACTGGAGGGGTGAGTGCGTT
>LOJH01009448.1:10066-28431 GCA_001685095.1 Ellobius talpinus
TTGTAAGTTTTACCCTTAAAATAAATACCCCTTTAAATCCCAGCTGGTGTGGGACTGTTTATGACTTACGCCTTCAAGCGGGGCTCGGAGAAAGCCACTTTCTATTTACCCTGTTGAAAGGAAAGCAGCTCGAGCTTATTACAGGGCAGTGGTTCTCAACCTTCCTAATGCTGCGACCCTTGAATACAGTTCCTCCTGCTGTGGTGACCCTAACCATAAAATTAATTTTGTCACTACTTCATAACTAATTTTGCTATTATTACGAATCATAATATATCTGATATGCGGGACATCTGACACGTGACTTCCAGGTAGAGACCTGCTGTTCTACAGGCAATGCCTACATCAAAGAGGCATATTTTTCAGTATATGCAAAGCGTACTCACTTCTGAAGTAATGTGCAGAAAGGGCTGCACCGCCTATGAACTGCATCTCTTGGGTTCTCTCTTAGGAGCGTGAACAACTTAAATGTTCTACCTGTTCAATGACCAAGCTGTCCACAGGCAATGCTGCTAACTCTGCCACTCTCCTGGCCACAGCAAACTGTCCTTCTGCCTTCAGCTTTTCCAAAATAGATCTACACTCATGGTGAAAACTGTCAGGGCTGTAGCTGGTAATAACTGCAGAGCTCATGGCTACAGGTGTATCCGCCAAGATCTGGCTGAGCACACACAGCTTCTGCACGTCGGGGCCTGTGTGGAAGACAGGACACAGTCACACAGTACTGAGGAAACACCAGCGTGAGGAAAGGAGAAGCAGACACAAGACTTTCTTTTTTGGGTTGTTTTTGTTTGTTTGATTGTTTTTTGAGTCAGGGTAGCACACAGCCCAAGCTAGTCTTGAATTCATTAATAGCCAAGGAACTCCTGGTTCTTCTGACTCTACTTCCAAAGTGCTAAGATTATAGGTGTATGTCCTATAAAAACAAATCTTTTATTCTGATTACAGAAGCCTTAAGTTCAGTTACCTACATACTCAAAATGCTAAGTCCCATCTATTTCACTCTCTCTATCCACACACAAACACATAGGTATCATGAATATGTATATAAATATACATATATGTACATATGTATGTATGTTACGGCATTTAGCATTTTATTGTAAAACCTTTAGTCAAAGTCTGGCTGAACTTGCCCAACTTGCTCTAAGAACTGACAGAGATTAGATTAACACACAAAATCAACATCTGTTATATACATGTGGCTTTTATTAGACAGAATCTCACTTTAGTCCAGACTAAATCTCATGGCAATTCTTCTATCTTAGTCTCTCTCTCTCTCTCTCTCTCTCTCTCTGTTTTTCTGTCTATCTCATTTGTTCTTTCCATCAAATTTGTTTGGTCATTTGCTCACTCAAAACCAGCACCATTTGGATGGAGACACAGGCTTGCAGGGCAGCTACGATTGTACTGGCCGGTCCTCGGGCTACTGTAACTATATTCAGAGTGGAGCAATATTTGCTCCATCTGGTATTTGTTTAACACAGGGGACACAGCTGCACTTCCTGTTGTCTCTAGAAGGATTACCCTGGTAACATCAGGAATTTCAGAGCTGTGAGTATATCTTGATAGTAGAGAGCTTGGAGTTTGATAGCCAGTACAGCAGCACAAACAGACGAGCAAGGATTCTCTACCAATGCTTTGTGCGGCTGGGTTTGTTCCTACTTCCAATTAGTATTATGTGAAGCCCATGCATGTCCGCTTACACAGGACGACATGAGGTTATTTCTAGTGTTTGCTGCAGAATGGCCATTTCATTTAGGTAGTTCTAGAGACAGGTGACATACTACACAACGGTCACCAGCATGGTGATGCCTTCTCTCTTTGCTGGCATTATAGAAAACGCAAATTTTTTTTTGGTTTTTGAGACATGGTCTTGTTATGTAGCCCACATTGGCCTCAGGTCTTCCTGCATTAGCCTCCCAGTTACAAGGACTACAGAAGTAAACCACAGGCTTAGAAAAAGCATAGCTGTGCTTATAGAAATGTGCTGCAGTCTGCTTTCTGTTGCTGTGCTACAGCATTCTGAGCAAATGGAACTCAGGGAGGAAAGGGTTTCTTTCAGTTCACACTGCCCAGTAACAGTCTATCACAGAGGGAAGTCAGGGCAGGGACCGGAAGCAGGAACTGAGGCAGAGACCATGGCAAAGTGCTGCTTATGGGCTTGCTCTTCTGGCTTAGGCTCTGACCAGCACTGCCCACAGTGGGCTGGATCCTCCCATGTCAGTCAACAACCAAGACAATTCCTCATAGACATGAACAAAGCCAAGCTGATAGGGGCAATTGCTCAACTGAGACAGCTCTTCCCAGGTAAATGTTGCTTATGTCAGCTTGACAAAACACTAACCACCACAGTCACTAGCCGGTGCTATTCTGTAACGCTACCTCTTAGAAACACTAACCAGCACAGTCACTAGCCGGTGCTATTCTGTAATGCTACCTCTTAGAAACACCGTTTTCTTTCAGCAATGAGACCTGGAGCTGGAATGTTTGGTACCGAGCCCAGCATTATGTCAGTGTTCTGTGGAGCTCTGCTCATGAGCTGAACATCTGTGAGCATCCCGGAACAGTACAACTGGAGGACACTGTCTCTCAACAACTTGAAAGACCCAATAAGCAGAAAAGAGAAAGACAATGTCAGTTTGATATAACTGGCAACAATCTTAGAGAGCAAATGTCTGGAGGGAAAAAAGAAAGCACAAATTGTCTCTAAAATGTTCATAATTAATTATTTCTGAAATAGGGTTTGTGGCCATAAGCAATGAGGACATATTACAGTTATCTGCCAGAGAGGATTACAATGATGTGTTAATACAGAAGCTCATGCATACATGCATGTACATACACACGTGTGAGTGTGTGTGTATGTGTGTGACCATGTGCTGTGGGATAAACCCTGTAAAGATTTGTCATTCATATTGGTTTCATAAAATGCTGATTGGCCAGAAGCCAGGCAGGAAGTATAGGTGGGGTGACCAGACTAGGAAAATTCTGGGAAGAGGAAAGGCTCAGTCTGCAGTCACCAGCCAGATACAGAGGAAGCCAGATGAGAATGCTGCACTGAGAAAAGGTACCAGGCCACATGGCTAAACACAGACAAGAATAACGGGTTAATTTAAGTCATAAGAGTTAGTTAATAAAAAGCCTGAGATAATAGATCAAACAGTTTATAATTAATAAAAGCCTTTGTGTGTTTTGTGGGGACTGAATGGCACAGGACCGGGTGTGACAGAAACTTCCATCTACAACCATGTGACAGTTGTTTAGAAGGACAGGTTGCATCACAGTGGATGGCGCTATTACAGACAACCTCTTCACACTCAGTTATGGACATCAGTGTGATGCTATCTCTTAATGCACTCTAAAATTCTGAATGCCCTCCAAAAATAATTCTAAGATATGGGAGCTAACTTCTTGGCAGCAGCTTCAGGGCAATGCTGGCTTACCGTCGGAGAAGAGACGCTCAGTTCCGACAAGCAGCTGGAGGAGCTTTCCCAGCTCATATTGTGTCTGACACTGCTGTGGCATAAGTTTCAAAAGGAAACACGCCTGGTCCTTCATCCACGCGGCAGGGAGGACGGGAAGGCTCCTTGCTGTGTCAAGCTATGAGAAACAACAAAGGCTCAAAGACAATGTTTCATGGGAATGAAAAAGCAGAATCCTCAAATTTCGGGACAGGAAAGCCAAAAACTTTTAAGGGTATTTTCTAGTGGGTCTATCACTCAGGGAGTGTCTGAGCATCCTCCTCGGTCTATCACACAGGGAGTGTTGATATTGGGGCTATGTGTATGAAAGTCGAGAGACGCCAACACTGGGAACCATGGAGTTCCCTGGCTTAAATTCTTCATACTACCAAATTAGTTTCTCACTTGGAAGCTTCCTAGAAGCGGGTCTGGGCCTATATTTGAGCACAGAAGATTTCAAATTCATATCATTAAGGTGTTTTAGACAGACTTTCTTACCTCTGTTGAGGAAGAGGAGGAGAATTCTAAGTTCCAGGTCAGTCTAGGCTACTGAGCAACACAATGTCTCAAAAACCCTCACCTGAGTAGGCATCTCCTTTCTTATTAAAATACGAAAAATCTTATTTTAATATTTAATTTTACTTTAATACTCTGAATGCCCTCCAAAAATAATTCTAAGCTAAGGGCACTAACTTCGTGGCAGCAGCTTCGGGGCAATGCTGGACTGAGAGATGTGTGAGGCAGCTCACGTGCGACACTTCAGGGAGTTAGGCCTCTCTCTTGCTTTCCACCCTGGCTCTGGGGATGGAAGTGAGGTTGTCAAGCTTGCGAGGCAAACCTGCTGAGCCTTCTCAATGGCTCCCAAGCCAAAACCTTTGCCTCTCCCAGGAAATAAAGCGGTGTCTTGCCCATGTCACCCTCAGGGCCATCTCTGATTGAGAAAACGCAGCCACGGGCCACCCTTCTCTTTTTGGCGTCCGCATCCATCTCTGCCTCACTAAATGTGGCTATACCACCAGGACACGAGCGCAGCAGAGTATCATGAGACACGTCTGTGGCAACTACAAGTCACTGCACGCCTACCTGGGTTCTCTGCAACAACACATGTGACTGCCAGCCACATGACACACTCGCTGGCTGGCTGTCTCCCCATGCCAGGCACCAAGCACAAGAGCCATGTCAACCAACTTCAGATCAGAGGGCGGGGCACTCCCATTCCAGCCTACCGTCTCAAGGCTTTTCTGGAACTCCACAAGCTTGACTTTGGCTTTCTCGTAATTCTTGAAGAACATACACAGTTCGTACATCTCCATAATCAATAGAACGGGAGAATCCTTTGAAGAAGAGTTGCAATTAGAAAATCCAGAGCATCAAATGCTATTAATAACAGCTTCAGAATCAAATTAAGTCTCTCGTGTTATTTCCTTTTGAAGAAAAAAAAATCGACAAACCCATTTCTGGTTAGTCTACAGACTGTCCACTATGCTCACAACCAGCACTCCTGGAGGCAAAATGCTCCAAGCCTACCCTCTTATGATCTCTGGGGCACCCATCCAGACTATTGGTGGGGCTGTCAGGTCAGAAGAGAGGAACTTTGGATTAGAAAGGAGGGATCTGAACTGTAAGTGTGCCCACGTACTAGTGCACTTAAGTCTGTGTGGTCTGCGTTCTGTGACTTTAGTTATTAGTCTGTAAAATAAGGGGAATGCCACTTCATAACATCTACATATACAGTTTTATATTGTGAGAACTTACTACATCAATACATACAAGTCCTCTGCTAAATAAATGTGCTATCTCTCAAAGACCCTGGGGATTGATACCTAACAACACACAGTAGGTCTACTATCATCTCTTGTTGATCCAGTAAGAAAAAGCCAAGGGGTGCTATGCCTTGAACGCTGAAGGTCGAGAGAGAGGAGAGAGGAGAGAGGAGAGAGGAGAGAGAGAGAGAGAGAGCATAAAATACCTTAATGAAAAGTTGGAAGCCTCGGATGAGGGTGTGGCTCCTCTGCCTTGTCAACATAGTTCTCCAGATAACGGACAGGTCCTCAAGGCTCCATGGATGATCCTCTACAGAGGCCTGGATGTGTCCCATTGCTTCAGCTGCAACCCTGTCCTCCACAGAGGTGACAATCCAAATACACAGACAGGGGACAGCACTGGCACCCTGTCATTGGATAAGAATGTTTCAAAAGGAAAGAATTGGGCCTGGATTATACAGATGCACAAAGGCCACAGATGGGCATTCCCTCTCAGAAGAGGTCACTGTTTCTTAGTGCAGGTCACTCAGAGAGCTTCCAAATGTGACACAAACTGAAGACTGGCAAGGGACCATCATAAACTGTCCTGAAGAATGTGGCAGTCAAAGGCCATGAAGGGGACGAGACTCCATTAACTAGCTGAAGTTCAATCTGAAAACCTGCCTTCTCCAGCGAGGGGGAGGAGGATGCCTGCCCAGCGAGTGTTCTTGTGTCGGCCAGCCAGCCAGGGTCTGAGCTCTGACTGCTGGCTTCACTGGTGTCAGGAGATAGGGGGGAACCTCAGTGGATGGGACAGCCTGAGCTGCGGCAGCACGTCCCCTTCAGTGACGCTGGGAGCAGGTGCAGGAGCCCCACTATCTTCATCCCCTCCTGCTGCTCGCTTTCCTCTCTTTCCCTTCCTTTTTCTTTCTTCTCTCTCCTGTTTGATTCTTTGTGTGTGCTGATGCCCACAGAAGCTAGAAGGGGACAATGGGTGCCCAGAGCTGGAATAACAGGTGGCTGTGAGCACTGAACTCCAGTTCTCTGCAAGAACAACAAGCACTCTTAACCACTGAGCCAACTCTCCAGCCCTTATCTCCCTGGACCTTGTAAGGCCCAGGAATCAAACTCAGGCTGTCAAGTTTGCGGCAAGTGCCTTCCCACTGGCCCTTGCTTTGGCTGTTTTTGTGACTGTTATTTTACTTTTTAAAAGACTTAGTTTATTTTAACTATGTGTGTGCTGAGTGTCTGTGTGGGGTGTATGCACAAGTGCTGGTGCCCAAACCCAGGTCCCCAAGAGTGCAGTGTGTGCTCCTAAGCCCTGAGTCATCATCTCTCTAATCCTTGTGCTGCTCTTTTGAGACAGGATCTCGCCTTATGGCCCAGGCTAGCCTCAAACTTTCCATCCTCCTAACTTAACCACCCAAGTATGTGGGACTTCAGGCCCCCACCATGATGTTCAGCTCTGTTCTGTCTTACTGCTTTCTGGCCCCTTAATTTAGGCTTCTTGTGCCCCTCACCTGGAGACAAGCGGCCAGGACACTGAGGACAGGGGCCCGCTGTCTCACTGCCTCAGCCAGAAGCCAGCACCAGGAGGCTGACTCCTCCGAGCACTGGTGGAGAATTTCAAAGAAATCCCTCGTCTCTTCTTTGCTTTGCTGGAGTTCCTGGTGGCCCTTGTAGTCTTGATCCCCATCCACTTGAGAGATGGATCCTGATGACAGTTTCTCAAAAGCCAGCTTCAAGTGGCTCTGAAGGACGGGGCTGAAGTACTGGAGGAGAGAGTTCACCTAAAGGGCAGATGATTAAAACTCACTCACATTCCTTTTCAGCTAGAGGGAGTGCGTGCATCACAGAAAGGCTCAGGATGGGTCTTTATGATGCTGAGCTGTGTCAGAGGTGACCATGTGCTGCTTCCAAAGTCATCTGACTTGTCCATGATAACGTCCAGCTATCTGGCCCAGGGTGGCCTAGAACTTGTGACCCTGCCTCCTCAGTCTCCCTAGTACTGAGATGACAGACCTGAGACACCACAGTTGGTTGCTTTTGAGTGAATGTGAGTGAACTTCCATGTTCAACCTGCAATCCTCAAAACTCATCCACACTCTACCTACGATCACCCTCTTGCCTGATGCCAGTCTAACGAACTTGGGAAACATGGCTCTCACAGCAGACGAAAACAGAAGGAACACTGTTCTGGAAGTGGGTTTACCTCTTCTGGGTGGTAGTTATGGAGTTGGCTGTGAACCAGGAACTGCAGCCAATCATGTGCCTTGGCACATTCTCGAAGGTAGGACATGCTCAGCTTCATACTGTGGACTGTGCAGAACTGTAACACTAATGCCCACTGGCTGCTGGATTCACTGGACAACCTAGAATCAGAATTGGGGATGGACAGCAGAAGGAAAAAAATATTAAAATATAGCTCTAAAGCCAGACGTGGTGGTGCATTTCCGCGCTCAGGAGGCTGAGGCAGGGAGTATCTATGAGTTTAAAAGCCAGCCTGGTCTATAGAGCGAGCTTCAAGCCAGTCAGGGTTCCATGATGAGACCCTGTCTTAAAAACAAAACAAACCAAAAACCATGAAATAAATAAGTAAATAAGATGGCTAAGTGGTGAAGGGAGCTTACTGCTCCTACAGGGAACCCAGGTTTGGTTCCCAGCACCCATGTTAGGTGGCTCCCAGCTGCCTGCAATTCTCATTCCAAGGAATCAATACCTTTGGCTTCCATGGGCACCTACACATATGCACAAACACACACAAACACACGTGCGTGCACACACACACACACACCTATAATATAGATCTAGTTTGAAACTTGGAAATTGGTAAAACATTAACCAGAGCACTTTCTTTTTAAAAAAGGAGAAAAGCAAAACAAACAGAACCCCTTCAATGGGAGTAGGCATTACCACCCAGAAACCCCTTCAACGGGAGTAGGCATTACCACCCAGTACAGAACAAATGCTTAACATGCATGGGGCTGTGGGTTTGAGCTCCGTTGTTGTAAAAATAATTAAAATACATGCTTCTCAACACACACCAAATATTTATTAGACTTCCTAAAAAAACAAAACAAAAAAACTAGCTGGGTGTGATGGTGCACACTTTTAATCCCAGCACTCAGGAGGCAGAGGTAGGTAGGTCTCTGAGTTCTAAGCCAGCCTGGTCTATAGAGTGAGTTCTAGGACAGCCAAGGCTACACAGTGAAACCCTGTCTTGAAAACAAAACAAAATAAAACACCCCTCTCTTGGGCTGGAGAGGTGGCTCAGTAATTAAAACAATTGCTGTTCTGGCAGAGGACCCATGTGCAGCTCTAGTACCCACATGACGGCTCACAACCTTTTGTAACTTTAGTTCCAAGAATCTGATGCCCTTTTCTGGCCTCTGAGGACACTGAACTTATGTGGCACACAGACATACATGCAGACAAAACACTGCAACAACCTTAACAACCCACCACCTCTCTTGCCTACAAGGAGGTACAGACTTCCTTTTCATCCACACAGGGGCCATCCACAGGGAAGATGCAACTCTGTCTGCTTTATGCCGGCTGAGGAAGTCCGGGATTTTGATGAAAGAGCACGGTACTGGAAGATCAGCCGAACACAGGCTGCCACAGTCAGGTTTACTAGAAGAAGCCTGAGGCTGCAGCTTACCAACCTGTTGAAACCCTGCTGCCCAATGCTGTTCCACACGCCTTCTTCCAAGAGAACGAGCAGCTCTTCGGTGGTGGCCTTGTCACCGTCAGCAAGCTTAGTCAGCTTTTCAGCTGTGAAAAATACAGGCGAGAAAGACCCAAGTGGGCACAGCGGCACAGCCTTGTAGCCGCAGCTATTCAGGACGCTGAGGAAGAGGACTGCTCGGGTTCAGGAGCTCAGGGTCAGCCTGAGCAAGAGAGAGCACAGTAGGGCCCCATCTCCAAAAAGCCAAAAACCAAAGAAAAGGCTCAATGAGATCAAAGTCATCAAGGGTCTGGGCATGTGTTCAATAGAAAAAGTCAGGACCTGGGCATTTCTGTTCAAGTAATGAGGCTCAGGGTCATTTAAAACCCCATTAAAATGACATCTAAGAAAGTGAAACAAATAATACGAACTGTGCAAGAAAAGGGGTAAGCACTGTTTCTACCTCAATGCTTTTGACCCTTCCCCACGTGTCTTTTGAGCAAAATGGAACAAAGGCGCTGTACCTAGAGACTCTCTGACAGAACTGGGGTGAACGTCTTCATTTCTGCACTTGTAGGCCAGAATCACATTTGCCATTTTCATGTCAACTCTGAGCTTGAGACTGCTAAGACCAAGCAACTCTAAGAAGCAAACACAGGCAGCCGCTACTGAAGGGCTGTGGGAGGAAGTGAGCCCTAAGGTATAGGCCTCCTTGCCTACTTGCTGGATCCTGAAAAACAAAGATCAACATTACATCAGTCAGAAACATCATTTTCACACTGGCTGGAGACCTAGCTCAATGTTTAAGATCCTGCTGTACAAGTGTGAGGACCTGAGTTCACACCTCAGAACCCACACAAAAGTCAGATGGGGGGGCAGGAAGATGGCTCAGTTGGTAAAGATACTTGGTACTCAGCCTGACAACTTGGGTTTGATTCCCCAGACTCACATAGCACAGGGAACCAGCTCACAGACATTGTTCTCTAGGCTAGAGAGATGGCCCAGTAGTTACAAGTGCTTACATTATTGTCGATGACCCAAGTCAGGTTCCCACACCTATGCCAGGCGGCTCACAGCCACCTGTAACGCCAGCTGCAGGGGACCTGACATCCTCTCCTGGATCCCCATATGCATGTGTATAACCCCTCTGTACTACAGACACATAAGTTAGAAGTTTTTGTTTTGATTTGCTTTTTGCTTTTTTGAGACAGGGTTTCTCTGTGTAACAGCCCTGGCTGTCCTGAAACTTACTCTGTAGACCAGGCTGTTGTGAACTCACAGAGATCCACCTGCCTCTGCCTCCTGAGTGCTGGAATTAAAGGTATGCGTCACCACTGCCCAGAAAAATAGAATCTTAAAATTAAAACTTATTTCTGATTTCCGTGGGTATCTTCGTGTACACACAGACACAGACAGACAGACACATGCACTTTTTTAAAAACTGCTTCTCACCAGGCAGTGGTGGCACACACTTTTAATGCCAGCACTCAGGAGACAAAGGCAGGTGGAGTTTGTCCTCTGAATTTAAGAACAGCCTGATCTATAGTGTGAATTCCAGAACAGTCATGGCTACACAGACAAACCCTGTCTTGGAAAAAAAAAAAAGGAAAGAAAGAAAACAAAAATCATCTGCTTCTCCCTAGGACAAGGAAATGAAATGATGTCAATGACAGGCGGAGAGCCTTATATTTGATTGCTTGCTCTCTCCCTTCCCTTTTTGCTCATTTGGGTTCTAGGTCACCTTATTTTGGGTACTATAACCCTATTTCCTTAGATTTATTTTTTTTAATTGGCAATTTTTTTGTTGTTTTCATTTTTTGTTTTAGAGACAGGGTTTCTCTGTGCAATAGCCCTGGCTGTCCTGGAACTTGCTCTGTAGACCAGGCTGTCCTCATACTCAGAGACCTGCCTGCCTCTGCCTCTGGGACTAAAGGTGTGCACCCCACTGCCTGGTGTAATTGGGAAAAATTTAGTGTGAAATGCACTCACTACACACTGCCAATGGCAACGCCAAGGTTGTGGAATTTTTTATTTTTCTTCAGAAAAGTTAGTAATTTTCTTTCTCTGGGGAGAAATGGAGAGCCAACAAAGTGTCAGCGGGACTAGTGCCATCCAGATGGAGGTGACACTGTAACTAACCAGCTGCCCTTTCATCTCTGCAAAAAGGAAGACTGCACACTGCTTATATTTCTGAGTTCCAGCAAAAGTTTTATAAGAGAGTTTGCAGCATGGCAATTTTTTTTCTTCAGATCTGCTTTAGTGTACCTACTGAAAATAGTTTCTTCTCCTAATTCCTTGGAAAGTAATTCTGCAGTAGATCTTAGTTCTCTGCTATAAGTGGGTTATTGGTAAGAATGATAGTTAGCTTTGTGGCTGGTTCCTAACTGAGAAGCCACCAGAAGCATCATCTTGTAGAGAAGAGGCTGCAGGAAAAGATGAAGGACACAGCACTTGTCATCTGTGTCAGCACAAACACTCAAAGCTGGTCACAGTACCAACTGTCTCACAAAATATGCCCCCAGTCTATGGGGACCAGCGGGAGTCATACTGCAGCAGCTTGTTGGGCCAATTCAGACTTCAAGTCCTTTTTGCTGACGTGGCCCCCGAGGTCCACACCCCAGATAAATCAAGTTCTAAGACTCCTCCATACAAGGCACAGAGATGTGCTATTAACAGTGGCTGTGCTTCCATGACCAATGCAGAAAACAATCTCAGAAGCACAAAACAATACGCCTATCCTTGCAAAGATGTCTCTGCAAAAACGGATCTTGAAAAGACGTCAGTACCCAGCACACTGCCACATGGTCACAGGAAACACGGCCCTGCCATACTCATTGAGTTTAAACAACAAAATGCTCCAAGACACCCAGTTGCACTGGTCAAACTGGATTTAGCCAGTCAGCAACATGTTGCTCTAGAGCAGTGTGGTTCTCAGTCTTCCTAATGCTAAGACCTCTTGATCCAGTTCCTCATGTTGTGGTGACCCCAACCATAAAATTATTTTATTTTATAACTGTAATTTTGCTACTATTGTGAATTGTAACGTAAATATTTTTGGAAACAGAGGTTTGCTAATGGGGTTTACAACACACAGGTTGAGAACCACTGCTCTAAGGGTAAACAAAATACCCTGATCCCTCTGAGCCAGCACGGCCCATAATGCTGCCATCTGTGACTGAACAGATGGAGCAGCATTACTGGTTTGTGTGAGATGTGGCCCAGATCAATACCTGACTCTTCTAGAAAGGTAACTGGTTTCCGAAGCTGTTTCCACAGAGTGACTGAAGCGCAGTTAGAATACAGGCCTGAGTCAGCTGGTTAATCTGCCTGTGGGCTGCTGTGGTACCATGAGCCCCAGGTCAGCTTATGTGGTCAAGTATGTGGAGGGCGGAGGAACACGCATGCACCAGGGTGTGGGTGCAGAGGCCAGAGGACTGCAGTAGCCAGCCCTCTTCCTCCGCCATACAGGTCCTAGGGCTCAAACTCAGCTTGTTGGGCTTGGTGGCAAGTTCCTTCCCCTGTGGAGCTGTACTGCTGACTCCAGATTTACATTCTCTTAGAGCCCCTATTCAAACTCCTCAGCACTGTAGCTTCTACCTTCACCCAGGAGCCACAAAGAACTTTCAAAAGCACTGGACCTGTGATCTGAGCATGCTATGGATACAAACACAAGCTGCCTAGAAAATCAACACTGCCTTAGTTTTTGAGATTTATTTCTATTTTATATGTACGAGTGTCTGTGCATCATGTGTGCTCAGTGTCCATGAAGGGAAGAAAAGGGCATCAGATCCTTTGGAACTGGAGTCACAGGCAGTTGCCCCAGCTGCCACGTGGGTGGTTGGACTTGAACCCAAGTCCTCTGGAAGAGTGGCCAGTGCTCTTAACCACTGAGTCAAGATCCAAGGCACATTTTAGAGGTCTCAGATGTACATTTTATATACGTAGAAAGTTTTCTAGCAAGATGTACAAGACATTGCCAACCCTTTAATATGAAGAATTGGAGACCGGCCTCCTGTCTTTCACTCCCTCTTTCCTGAACTACATCACCGGGAAAACCTACTACTAAAACAAAGCTTAAAATGCATCCCTGTGTTAATCATAAAAAAAATCTCGCTGTCAATTACATCAGACAGTTCCCCCAATTCTGTTTGAAGAAAAATACAGAAGACAGCTCGTGCATACAAAATGCACCTTATATAGAATCCCTCTGCTGCAGCTGCTGGTGCCTGAGCAGCTGTCACATGACTTTAAAACAGGTCTTTTTTCAGAGTTATTGTTTTACTTTTTCCATTAGCAAATATTATTTACAATAAAGCCAAAAACTCGAAATGCAAAAGAAAGACACAATGGAAAAACAAAATCACCACCTGAACACAATCACTTGTCCCTAGTCACCTCAGTGACCTGGGACTGCTTGGAGTCTGACAGAGTCTAAACCTGAACTTCAGCTCAGCCCTGGTCAGAGAAGCTTCTCTTTGCAGTTGATGGTGATGACCACAGACTCCCAGCTGATTCATTTGCACAGGATAAGGGATGCCAGAGTGCTCAGCCCCCTTTCCTCAAGGTTCAGGGATCTATGTGGAAAGGGGACCAAAAGATTATAGGAGCCAGAGGCGGTGGATGACGTCAAGAAAACTGCGCTCTCCAGAAAGAGAGGGGCGGGAGGACATGTGAACTCACAGACTGTGACAGCGTGACAAGACCACATAAGCTCAAGCCAGACAGAATCCCAGCTTGGAGCAGGGGAGGTGGGCACAGAGTCCCATGCTAGCTGAGGAGCTGCTGGCATGTGATTGTGCTGGGGGAGGGGAGGGAGAGCCCATCTTCCTCAGTGGGGTGACACCTGGTGCACTGACTATCCCACAAGGCAGGCCTCAGGCTCAGCTGTGCTCAGTTCACACAAAGTGGGCTCAAGGGGACAGAGGGGACGGGGGAACACACAGAATATGAAGTTGGGTAAGTAGGGAGGTAGGGACACCTGGGATATAAGGGGGTGAATACGGTCAAAATGCATTGTATGAAATTTTCCAAGAATACAAACATTTAAAACAAAACAAAAGCAAACAATCACAGTACAGGTAATGATCAGTTTCACTAATTTTTAAAAATGCACCAGTAAAACACACATATGCTTTTCTAACAGCGGAAATTAAGCTCTCAACACTTACAGTTGTTTGGGAGTCTTACTCTTGATTAACTCCTGGACCAGGAAAGTACCAAAGGCAAATGATGGGCGTCCATGATGTAAATAATATGCATAATTCAGACGCTCCACTACAGCATATTTACTCACCAGGTCAGGGCTGGAAAAATGTGGGAGATGGCTGGCTGTATCTGGGGAGAGAGCAAAGTGTATCAACCCTTATGACAGATAGTATGAATTTAACATTACAAGCATGGAGACAGACGCATCATACATGATATTAAACACTAGCCCCAAACTCAAGAGAAACAGAAGCTGAGTTCCTAAAATGGCACAGAACTCAGAAAGACTCTTGCGTCCTACCCTGGACAGCAGTGTGTGTGAGCCTGGCACATGGTGAGGGAGAGCGGTAAGCACCTTGCTCTCTGAGCTGAAGTTGCAGCTCGGTTGGTAGAGAGCTTGCCTCACACGCATAAGGACTGGATTTGATCCCCAGAACCACTCAGTCAGATGTGGGGGCAAACTCAAGAAACCCAGCATTAGGGAGGTAGAGGCAGGAGGATCAGATATCTAAGGTCAGTCTGGACTATACAGCAAGTTCCAGACCGACCCATATGGGGGCTATGTGATCCCAGAGTAAGAAATCCCACGTCTTACCTCCTATTGCTAGTGTGTTGGCAGACTGCCAGCCGAACAATCTGCTAGGATCAAAGGGCGGCAAAGACTGAGAAAGAGGAAAAGTCAATCAGACTCAAAAGCTTATTGACCCTAAAACAAATAAAGCGACAGAAAGCCCTCCAGAGGGAGTCTCTTCATAGGACTCTGGTAGAATCTTTGCCAGCACACGTGGGGCTCTGACTTTGATCCCTAGAACCGAATACAGTTAAACACTATCTGAACATAAAATTCTTTGAACATGGCCTCTCCCCACACTATTACAAAAGAGAGTACGAGACAGCCCCTAAGGACCAACACCCAAGGTTGGTCTTTGAAATCTACATACACGGGCACACGTGTGCACCTGCACATGCATGGAGAGCCACATGAACAGAAAAGTGCACACGTACAAAGAGCATGGTGGCATAAGACCGCAGTCATAGCATTCAGGAGCTGAGGCAAGTGGATCACTTGAGCAGCACAGTAAGATGCTGCTTTAAATAAATAAATGAATAGCCAGGTGTGGTACACACCTGCCAGCCCAGGTCCTGGGTGGTAGGAGAGGGAGGATCAGGAGTTGAAGGCCATCCTAGATTACATAGTAAGTTTGAGTGCCGCATGAGATCTTGTTTCAA
This sequence comes from Ellobius talpinus, assembly GCA_001685095.1. Lineage (NCBI taxonomy): Eukaryota > Metazoa > Chordata > Mammalia > Rodentia > Cricetidae > Ellobius > Ellobius talpinus. The sequence goes on from LOJH01009448.1 coordinate 25,375, forward strand.
AAAAAAAAAAACAAAATAAAATTATGTACATCAAGAAGAGAACAAAGAATAACTTGATATGGTTTGTTTCAGAAGTTGATTCAAATGCTGGAATTCTGTATACCTTTGATCCTAGCACCTGAGACACTGAGACAGGAGGATCACTACATTGAACCAAATCTGGACAAAGCACTATATCACTGAAGCGTCTGGTTTATACCAATGCTACATAAAGTGCTGCATACATGGCAGACATGCCTGCACCAGAATGTGCAGCCAGCACGAGGCTGCCTTCACCAGGAAATTCTTCTAAGGATTTCTTTGTATGAGTGTTTTGCCAGCATGTATGTGTGCCTAGTACCTGTGGAGACCAGCAGGGGGCATCAGATTCCCAAAATTAGAGTTACAGATGGTTGTGAGTGGACATGTGGGTGCTGGGAATCAAACCCAGGTCCTCTGGAAGAGCATCCAGTGCTTTTAACCGTTGAGCCATCATCCAGCCCCATTCTTCGGGAAACTACAGAAAACTGATCTCGAGGGCATATTAAGTGGCATGATGGGCTTGCACTCTAGCACAAGCTGCTAACCTCATGGTAATTCCAGAAACAGACAGTTCTGGCACATTTGTGAACCACACTTTCAACTAGTGTTAGTCCACCCCAAGAATTCCTCACATCAGAGTAGGGCAGATTTCATATCTCTAAAGAACAACTGAACTTACACTGGACCGAAGATACTATGAGCATATATGTAAAGAAGAAAGACTGTAGAACTGAGATATGGGCAAAAGATGCTTCTACTCCAGAGTCTAAATAGGTCTCAGATGGTCTGTAAATCCCTTTGAAACAGAAGCAAATAATATGTTTCCATGTCATTCTTCTGGGTGTAGGCTCAGAGCTCCATCCTTCTTTGCCACGATTCCTTACCCTGAGTGTTTACAGGAGTTAGGATTTTCTGTTTCCTGGCAGAGACCTGGCTGACACATACAAGAACCAGCTCCCTAAACACAGTACCTGAAGGAGGTGGTAGAGTGTGACATCAGAGGGCAGGACACTAGGAGCAGCGCCCTGTGGGAAGAGGGCGGCTTTCAGCTTTGGGTAAGGCGTTAAAGCCATCTTTAGCAGCTGGGGGTCCACTTTCTTCAAACAGTTCTCATTTTCTTCATTCTGAATGACCTATGCAAGAAGACACATTACAGATGGGAGTGATGTTTAACATGTATATTTTAAGATGTAAAAACCAGTCACTATAGGAGATGGCTCCCAGTGAAACAGCACTGGCAAAACGGTCATCCGATTCTCGGGCCAAATAACTGCATGACGCTGGACTAGATGTTTAACATCAAGCCTCCATTTCCTGCAAGATTACGAAGAGAGCTAGATCTATTGCTCTCAAACCATATGTTGTTTGGGAAAAAAAGTCATCTTTACTACAGTGTTTATAATATTTCTATTTAACATTCATTAATATCTTAAAAGATCTAACAACTATTACTGCTGGACATGGCGTTGACTGCATATCGTCCAGCATTTGGGAGGCTGAGGCAGAAAAATCACTTAGAATCCAAGACTAGCACACAGTCTAGTGTGTCACACAAGACTGTGGGTCACACAGGGGATTACAGGTCAACTTGGACCAGAGAGTGAGCCTGCTCACAAATAAAAGAGCTGGGTAATGACAGGGCACGTCTTTATCCCCAGCACTTGGGAGGCAGAAGCCTGGTCTACACAGTTGAGTTCCAGGGCAGCCAGAGCTACATAGTAAGACCCTGTGTCAAAAAAAACAGAAATAAAAATAAATAAATACCATCAAGCAGATGATTCCACAGTCCTTTTTTGACCTGTACCCCCTAACTGGTGGCTAAAAGTGGGCACGAGTAGTTTAGCCATGCAAGTACAACAGCAATCTAAGGGTAACTGCCACCAGGAAGAAACTACTGGGGAGATGTCCAGCAGCATCCTCGCCCTCTGTCCCATTACACTGCATGTTCAAAGAGCAGAGGAGCACATCCACATGTTTCCCAGAAGAGAAAGCTGAAAATTATGCTTTCAAATAAACCTTTCAAAAGAGTAAACAGCACAGACACATCACAAGCCACAAACCTGAAATACATTGACTTGCAGAAGTAACCTGGTTGTGATTCTGTCCTGGAGTTATAGAAAACACACCAAAGGGACAAAGAATCTCTGTCCATGCCTGAATTCTGTTTCAGCTCAGGACACAGGACCGTGAACTCACCCGTTTCGTGCTCACCCATCTGACAGGACACTTACAAGCAGTCTTGCTTTAGCACCAACTAAGGGTGAGACAATCCCGGTTGTCTATGCCAAGTTTCAAATCAACCCGATTTCACCACAGTAAGTCTCAGTGTCTCCCATACCTGGCTGACACCCCCAGGAGCATACATGGTAGTAGCAAGGGCCAGGAGGGTGTGTCCTTCCAACAGCATACTGCTCACACTGGCCTGATTAGTGGGAATCAAAATTTGAGCATTTGCAAGGCTAGCCTGGAAGATCAGTTTGGGATCTGAAAATAAAGGGGATAATTACCAAATTAAGAGAAATATAATTCTGAGAAAGATATTTTTAACTATGTCCACAGCAAGAACAACTTCTTAAGTTTAAAAACAATGAAAAGACGTGTGTGTGTGTATGGGGGGAGAAACTTAAAGATTCATCTTCATAAAAATAAAGATGTCAAAGAAAATGTAAAGGTAACAGAGTCAAACTTCAACATGTGACATTCTAAAGTAATAATGCCCTTTGGACAAAGAAATACTCAGTTGACAGAGAAAGAAACAGACATGCCCTACACACAGCTTCCTCGCAGCAAGGGACTTGGAGGCCTCAAGTAAACTGTATCAGCGGTCCTTCAGGGTGACTGTTGGTCATCATGAATAGGCTGTGCCAGGCAAAGGCCCGACCTCACTGAATGGCAATTGACCTGACAATAACCCTTTCAGCCAACAGCCTGTGACTAGGTAATTCTATATGCAGAGGCCTGTAAGTTCATCTGATTAATCCAGCCTCTCTGAACATGGCTGACAAGGAGAGCTGACTGAGAAGCCAAGGACAATGG
>LOJH01009449.1:3113-28430 GCA_001685095.1 Ellobius talpinus
AGACCTTCTGTTGTCTACAGGACAGATCAGTTTGTGTCATTTGTGACAGCAGCCCAAAAGGGTCAAGACTGGTGTTTATCAGAGAGCCTCCTGACAGTTTAAACAGCATCTTTGAAAAAAAAATAAGTTCTCAAACAGAAAAGGACTATAATGTGATGCAATGAGTTGTGTTTTGTCTGTACATATTATAGTCTTGTTCGTATTTGATTGATCATCTTCTGGTTAAAAATGTTTTGTATTCTCTAGCTGTATACACACACACACAAAACAAAGTTCTTGCGATACATCTTCCTTTATTCATAATATTTATATGCTAATAAACTAATTCATGTACTTCAGGTCACTTATAAATGCAATTTTTAAATTATTGTCAGCATCTCCTCCTTGTTTAGATAAATTTCATCTATTGTGAGTCTTATTTACCTTTTTGTTTTGGTCACAAATTAAAAAAACCTCGAAAGGATATATTTCATCAAAATACACATACCTTCCTGTTTGCAGATTACATGTTTAAAGCCATCTTAAATCATCAACACACAGCAGATGACATCGTAATTTTCCATTACCCTCAAATTTTAATATTTAAGGGTTATGTGGTTGCTATTTTTGGGCTTCCATTCTGGATGCACTCTACAACAGTGCTTTTCTTTTTAGTCTAGAATACGTACGTATGTGAAAGAAGCCATGCACCTTTGGAAACAGTGACTGGTAATGGCAACTGTGACAGTATTAGCTGCGGTATTGTAAGCGGCAGTGCTATGAACGTACATACTTTACAAAGACGTACCTAATTTAAGTACATAAGAAAGGGCCCCAAAGCTTAAAAAGGCTTAACTTATCCTATCTGATTTTATCCGCGATACATTTAGCTGAAGATAAGACAAGAGCTGGCTAATGACCTCCTTTTTTATATATCTAATTTCCAGTTATGGTTCAGTATTATCATACACACTTCTAAATGAGCCATATTCTTCACAGCTAATTGGTGGGGCCAGTGAAGTGGATCAGCATGCTACAGTACTTTGTCTTCTTCCCAGTTTGAGTCCTTACTGGGTATTTAAGCTGACAATGTGAATGCGGCAAGCCTCCAGATATCAGCTGTGCTGGCAGCGAAGGCCACTCTGAGAGACGGGCAGCATGGCTCCTGTGTGTGGCATTCATCAGAGGAAGCACTAAAGGGAGTCGAGTGTGGTTTTCCGCCTTCTGTACCTGGTGTGGACTGCCTTCATGCTGAGGTGTGTTGGGGAGTGAGGTCTGAGTCCGGTGTATTGGCAAGGTGGTGGAGTCTGAGTTGGGTACCTTGTCAAGGAATGAAAGGTTGCTGATTTTTTTTTCTATTCTACGAAGTCTTTTCACAAAACAGTGTCTTGAATAACCTCACACATGCACAAGTTTCTTCTTTCGAATGCCATCCTAATGTCTCTTCATAGTAAGAGTTGTAAATCTTAGAACAGAATTCTTCACTCATGGCTCTGTATATAAATTAAACTTTCCAAATGAGAACTCTTTCAATCAAACATGTTTTAAATTGGAGTAAGAACTGGCTTATTTTAAACAGATCTCTCAATCGTTTGGAGTCGTAAAGAAGATCCTATCATTTATTATTATTATATTCGTTTGTTATATTCATTGCTTATATATTTTCAATGAATTCACTGTCGATCAACACTAAAGTGTTCCGTTCACCCACTGTGACTACGCATCAATGCAATATGAATGTATTAGCTATACTAATTATCTCTTCATGCCAATTTCAAGGGTTAATGATGTTTTCCACATTACATACCTAAGATGCTTTCAGAAATTGAAAATAAGCATTGAAATATTTCAAGTTCCTACATTTGAAAACAAATCTCTTCTTTTGTTTCTGGTCATCAAATAAATTTTAATTAGTTCATGTTTTACAAAACTGAAAAATAAAAGTCACACTTTAAAAAAAGCAAAAGTCCTCCTTTTTGGACCTTCAGCCCATCTAATATAAATTAGACATGTGACAGATAACAAGCTAGCAAAATCCTTCCTTTCCCATTCATCACTGTTTTATACAGAAGCATTACGATTTCTAGTTTTGGTAAAAATGTATATTACAGATCTGCTGGAGTATAGACAAGTTAGCATGCAGTTTAAAACTGCCATTATTTCAATGGATATTGTACTACTTGGAATAAATAAGAAAAACTAAGAATTAAAATTAAAAGTGTGTTCTGATTTAAATTTATAGAAAGAGGATATCGGTGATAGTATTTCTAATCACTATGATCAGTTTGAAACTGGGTTCAAAATTTCACTTATCAATAAATTAATTAACTATGCTGAAAGTCAAACGTTTGAGTACTGCTTAAAATTTAAAGAATACTTTATTTGGGGTAATATTTCAAATTTCTGTGAAGGAGATTTGGGTTTTAAGATAGGTATGCTGTTTTTGTTTTCCCATTTACTAAATAATCCTTGTAGAAATACCATTCACTTTTAATTTTCATAACTCTATGTCAATATTTAATAGGCATAGGCAATCATTTCTAGCATGGCTAGCTTGGCCTTACATGACAATAGGCAGGGTAGGAAATTACTTTCATTACTGACTCTTTTCCTTATCCTTTTCAAAGAGGAAGGAATTAATTCATTTGTTAGGCTACATATAAAAAATTAGTTCTGCTATTTATATAGTTGTGTAATTTAAATTAGTACCTGATTCTCTAAAGTCCACAATTTAGGACAGAACAGAATCTACTATAGCAGCCAATTAAACACTTACTGTAAGGTTAAGTTTTTCATTAAATCAATAGGCCCCCAGTGTCAGTTACGAAGCCCTAATTACTATGCAGTAAATTTAGATTGAATTTGAATTAAGGACTGATTTCAATCTAACCGCAGCATGTAAATATTGTAAATTACTAGAATTACAGTTCAATAAAATTGAATGGATTTCACTTTAGATAAACCAAATGCAAATGAGAAGAAAAAGACCTGATGAAATTCCTCCAAATATCTTGCCAACAAGCATTACACATCGGATGGAAGAAGTTGTTTTGGCAATGAGCATGTCACAGCTCAATAATTCCACCTCCCTTTACTTTAACATGTTTTAATATTTGATTATCTATAGTAAAAATGAATAAGTTTAATCTCTCCCGAGTGATCAAGTATAATGATGGTTAATGTGACCGCTTACTGTGTTGTTTTAGTTTGATGACTGTATTACTGTGTTAAAACACAGTATGATATCAGGTTATCAGTACATAACTAGCTGGGATAAAACACACACAAGCACACATGCATGCACACATGCACACACACACACACACACACAAGCACTCACACCAGAGCAGGGAAACACAAAACAATCCACAGTCTAAGTTTGTCAGATCATTTTAGAATTAAGGAAAAAAAGAATGATAGACAAAAAATGTGCCCACATGAACTCTTCAATTTAAACATAAAATTGAAAAGAGTTGACAGTATGTGACCATTATTGTTTGTATGTGAATATTCTATAAAGAGAAAGTGCTCATTAAAAAGATAAAATCATGAGGTCAGGACAAGCTTTGACTGTTCAGTGTCTATCCTTTTGTAGTTAGTTATGATGAATAAAGGCTTGCAAGGTACAACAATCACCTTTAGAAATATATTTTAATAAATGTGTAACGTAGGGTAGACTTATGTAGACACCTCTCTTAAATTACCTCTCCTGGCATTTGGTGGCAGGAGAAGAGCTAAATCATCAACAATCAGTTGTTAGATTTCTTTTTAAGAACCTCTAACGACAATATTTAAATGTCTCACATACTTCATTTTTCAATTCTCTGTATAAATTGGTGAAACTTTAAAATATCTTACAAAGATGTGTAGGGGAGTCTGAAAGAATTTTACTTTATTATATAAGGTTTTAATCCATAAAACAACTAAGAATATTTTTTTCTCTCTTTCTAATGAGGTTTAGTTGATTAGCATCATAGGGTGAATGCACTATTTGTACTCACAAATGATACGATTGTGCTTTCGATCACATGGAATGCCACAACAGTTTGAATGCTGAAACTAATAATTAAAATACATCATAAAAAAGCAAAATTAACTATCGAGGAAGATACAGTTTCTGGACAATTTAGTCTAAAAGTACCAGAGAGAGATTTGCTCAATGTCAGCCTAACAAAAAATCTTAATCTTTTGAAGATGAAGAAAAAATATATTTATACAAACAAAAAATTAAGATTCACATACAAATGTATTTTCACATTTTTGTAATATTTTGCCTGAGAAGATCAATAATGCAAAGAATAGTGATCAATATTTTTGGCTATAGGGATACTCTGTGGTTTTTTTGCTGTACAAGATATATATTTTGTAGGTTAGGTATTGGATCATCAAAGCTAGAACAATCTTTGCTTGTGAACGGCCTTCCGCTAATTCATTTATACTTACACTACTTTAGATTTCAGTCAATGGATAATAATACAAAGAATCATAAATTGTGCAGACATGAAAAATAAAATGCTAGTAAAACATAGAGTCAGAAAATATGTATTAGATTTTCAAACAAGAAAATGGTAAAGAGAAAATGACAACAAAAGATGGGATTGCCTTTGATGTGAACAGAAGCCTATTATAGAAAGCTAAAGGGAGGGAGATTTATGCGCCATTATCAACAAAGCATCCATCTAAGTGAAAAACTATACATATACATAGACTAATATCTACAAGTAGGAACTCACAATGTGAAGCGATCACACATTTCTACATCCAAGGTGCAGCTAACAGCCTGGCTTCTGTTACTTTTCAGTTGTCACTGCTCGGTTTTTATATAAACTTGAAGATGACCATAAACAATAACTTATCTACTGGATATAAAAACTAAGACAACTCCTTAACATTAATGAATGAATTAATTATGGGATAGTTAATGTCTGTAAACTCGTCGACATTCAAGAAGGATAGACGGGCGTTTGTTTTTAGAATTCTCTATCATATTTCCCCTGTCAGGTCAAAGAATCCAGTTGAATTTCTTAAGGACTTGTTATCAATCAATGTTTCCTAGCTGCTTTGAGGTTCCTCAAAGTGGGCTTGTTAACTTTTCTTTGAAGACTGACATCAGAGTAAAGTAGACAATATGAAATATTGTGGCCTGGACACATTGCTTGTAGGGATCTGTTTACTGGACATTCTTGAAGGGACACAATAGTCTCTATTTATTCCTAAGTGCAGTGCATTCCAAAACCCTAGTGGATGTCTGAAATCTTAGAGAGCAGTAAGCTCTCTATAAATGATATTCTTTGTATTCCTAACTATGATAAAACTGTAATATAATAAATAGTAAGAGGTCAACAAAGAAACCGAAGTAAAACAGAACAACTCTACTAATAAACATTAAAAGCTGCAAACTTTTTTCTATTTTGCAAACATACATTCCATAAATGTATGAGATTTTTATATGTGTAGTGAATCATTTTTTTGTTAGTTAATCTTTTGGGTTTGTTGTTTGGTTGATTTGGGCTTGTTTGGTTTGTTTTGAGAGCAAGTACTCTCAGGTAGCTTGGAGCAATAGGATTGTTGGTGCTGAGTGGGCAGGTGAAGTCACCACACCCATGTGTCTCTTTGCCTTGAAACTCTTGAACCTAGTATTATTTCTAGACTGTGGTTCACTTTGAGTATCAGAACATGGAGAACCAGGATAAGGAGAGCTACTATACACGAAGATAAGTGCCCAATTTAACTGTCGCATATGTCTGTAATCCTGGATTTTGAGTGGCAAAAGCAGGACTGAGATTAAATGGCTCCAGAGTGAGTTCCTGAACAACCCCAAGGTTTAAGGATAAAGTCAAGTTAATCATATGGATAATGAAAGCTACCTTTCATTGATACTTTTGCTATGTGGCGGACCTGAGGGTTAACAATGGTCTGTTTTTGCATACAAGACTGTTTAGAGTGAAGGGATAAATGGCGTCTTTAGAGCCACCAATGTCCTGATGTTCCAACCCTGTAGCAGAAGAGAACACGTACTAAGAACACAGATTCTAGAATCACACGCTCTCATTCTGCTTTTTTCTGCTTATGAATTTATGCAAGTTAGTAAAACAAACAAGGAGGAAGTACCTGTACTTCTTCCCTGTAAAACTTGGAGGATCAATATAGGAGCAGATTTCAGCCCACAGGCATAGACATTTCATTGCTGCAGATAGAACTAGATTCACTAGACACATCTTTAAAGTAAAGATACAAATGGAAAACAAAACCTTAACATTGTCACATCAAGCCATCTGTTCAAAAGAGGGGCCAAGTCAGATGCACTTAGATTGTTCCTGTGTCTTACGTTATCTTTGAGAATAGTAGCACATTTGTGGTGGGAAATTTGTCCTTTCATTTGAAAATTTCACTCTGTAGACTACTGTTTTTGATATTAAAGTAAAAATTTACCAAAATAAGTCTTAGTAAAAGAAAATCCACTAGCAGTTAGTTCCTTTTTAGCTTGTTTCATAAGCTATATTTTTAAAATTTTAAACATTGTTCCTAAAGTACTCATTCTTTTACCAAGATACTTAGTTTTGCCTTCTAATAGAGAATTTTTAAAGCTAAATTTATTGTAGCAGTTTCATAGTACATAATTCTTACCATATAAAATTTACAATTTTGAAGATTACAAATATTTATGTATGATGTATATTCATAATATATTTTTATTTATGTATTATGCATATTAAAGTATGTGTTATAAAACTATAAAGCATATTTATATTCAAATTATATGTGGATCAATAGTATATATATTTGTATCTATACTTACAGAATTTATATTCAAATTATATATGGATCTACAGTATATATCTTTGTATCTATACTTCCACAAATACAGTTCAAAGCCTTCTATATATAATTCTAAAATTGCATAACTTGTTCTCCATTTATCTACATGAAGTTTCCACTCAATTTATAATCTTACATTAAAATATTTGAGGGCTCTTTGTACATATGTTAATGTTGGCAGAAAGAAATTTAAAACCTTCTATTTAAATAATGAAGCCAACTTACTAATAGTAGGTATCTATTCTAGAATAATTCCAAGAAATAGCAAATTATCATCCAAATAAAAACTAAATTTTATGTATAATTAACAACAAGCATTGGTAATAGGTACCAACAATAGGTAAAACCATTTCTCAGTTTCCTTTTTCATTTCTAACTTTGTCCCACTAGTTTTTTTTTAAAAAAAGTACAATTCACCATTATACACAAAAGGAAACAGCATTAGAAGACATATCCTCTCTCTCTTTCTCTCTCTCTCTCTTTCGTGTGTGTGTGTATGTGTGTATTTATGACCTTCTGAATAAGGAACTACTTTTTGATGGAACTCTGAGTAGATAGTACATATAAGCATTCCTGGTAGTGCATATCTTAAATCTCAGCAACATTTGGGAGGCTGAGAGTAGAAAACAGGGTCAGAGGCCAGCCTAGGCTATGCAGCAAGTCTGTGGTTGTAATAAAACACCAAACCAACAGAAAGCATCAAAACAAAGCAAAGCCACCAGACAGCAACCCCCACAAAAGCGTATCTTTATTACAAATAGCAAACAGAAAAATAAATAAATAAACAAACATAGGTGGCCGGTGCCTCAACAAGGTAACAGCAGTTGATTTCTCTTTTATGTAAAATAATTCTCACAATGTGATAGCTGGGCCTGTAGGAATCTCAAAATTAGCTCTAAATTGATTTTATTTGCATGAACAAAACTGATGTCTATAAAATTAAAATGTTATTAGTTATTGCAGTCACTGAGTAGAGTTTCAAACCCACAGCGACACTGAGCTCAGATTTTACAAAGCACATCCCTCATTCACTAGGTCTCATACTCACCCTGTGAGACGTTTTAATTACTCCCGTACCATAGCTGAAGAAACCAAACTTGCATCCTGAAATGTAATTTGTTGCACATAGAATACCCAGTCATAAGAATAAAAACTATAAGTAGAAAATTTGCCAAACGATATCTTCTCAACATTTACAAAGTAGGGCAAAGGATGATGTTACAAATCCTATTAATTATTTTCATATAGAATTACACTTCTATTTGCTTTTTGTCAGAGTGTAATAAAGCACGGGAACTTTTATTTTTATTTTAAGAGGAAGGAAGCTAGGGAAGCCGGTCTGGTAGTATAATGACTTTTTATTTTAAAGGGTTTTTATTTCCTTCTGGCAAAGACCGCAGGGTTTCTTTCTAAAATCCTGTTCCTAGTATTCAGAGCCATGCTACATGTAGGTAATTTGTTATTTGCTTTGTGGTGCATGGTGAATTGAAGCATGGGATTCTCGGAGAGAAGGCTTCCTAGGAACCTTAGCCTTTCATGACACTTCTACCAAGGCAGATAGTATCTACTCCCCAATTAGCATTTTCCAGGATATTCGCTTTGGTTACCTAACATGATATTTGAAAATGTCATGTGCTCCAACAGTACCACCAAATAAAATGTTAATATTAGGAAAGGCTTATTGGACAAATATATCTAAATTTGGCTTTGAAATTGGTTTTGAAATGAAGTATATTAATTGGATAGTATACAACAGCAATTATTTATTTACTCACAATGCTTTTGACCATCAAATTCAAAATCTTTTCAAATTTCCTTTTCTCTCTACTATGCACAAAATCTAGAAAAGATAAACTTGCACAAGCTTGTGGAGGGCATTACTTATTTATATGTAAAACCTTTATTCTATTTTGTTATTTTAGATTAAATCCCATTTCAATTCTATTCTCTCAGGGAAGCATTAACAGTTTGAGCTCAGCGTGAAAACCATCAAACACTTGAGCTGAAATTTAGATTGGGCAATTTTGCTTGGTGAAGTAGAAAAGGACATGTGGAATGGCAAGGAACAGAATGGCTTATGGAAAGGCAGATGTTTTAATAATGTGTCATCTAGTGGGAGCTTTGGATATCTAAATTTAAATCTCTTGATATATTTAAAGGAAGTGTGTGAAAGAGAAATAAGGTTCTTTCATTGCAAAAAGTAAGGGAGAGTGGACGATTGAAAATAGACAGGGTATTTCCACACACAAAAGTTAAAACCCAAGGCACTTATAGCCTGAATCTAATAAAAATGATAGGCCAGTATGGCTCGGGGTTGTCAGATCTCTGATGTTGGACAATCAAGTCTGAGTTCCTTCCTACAGAAGGCATGGGGATAGTTGCTGAACATCAAATGCTACAAAGACAGTCTGTAAAATTACAAAAGAAATTCTGAGTCCACTTGAAAGATGACATTTTAATGAAACACCGCACTAATGGATGTCTTGAAATGATTGTTTTTAAAGCTTTTTCGAAAGGAAATAGCGAGGTTATTATAATACCGTATGATAATGTTACATTAAAATAAAACTCCAAGATTGTAGCACATTTGCATTTTATGAACTGGTTTCCACCACCAACACTATAATTGTTGCTTTTCCAGGAGAACGGCTACACATAAAGTACAAGTCATCTCCCGGTCTGCTCGTTTATAAACTCTGTCCCATTAAGGATAATTGAAATATTTGCTAGTAGCATTTAATTGATATGATTATAATTTTATGGAATGTTTAGAGATAACTCCTAATGCATAACCAGTCCATTTCTCATGTATAAGAGCGAGCTGTAAACATTTTTTCCATCATTAATGGCTTAAAGCCTCTCACCCATTTTCCTACAAAGACTGTTTGCTAATCTCTTAACTTATGTTCAAACATGCAACACCCAAACTGGGGACTCTTTTGCCCTTGGAAACATTCAAGTAATTCAGGACTAGAAACAGTCGTGAAGGTTGGACCTTTCATTAGTGACAGTGACCCACACACAGCTGCTCCAATGTTTTGCTTTTCCAATTAGTTGGATCTCTCTCTCTCTTTTTTCTTGTTATCTCAGACAAATTACCTAAACTTAGAGAACCACAAATTTTTTGTCTGTCAGTAATTTCATGAGTGAAGATTACCGAATTCTGATTAAAAATATTTCACCTGTATTAGACAATCCTATGTGTAATATTTACTCCAGAGAAGAAATGACTGATCATATTGTGGGTGACTTTAAATATTCAGCTACAAGAAAAGTTATTCAGATAGCCGAAATGTGCGTTCATGGATAGAGGTGCTTTTAAAATATTTTGTCAAAGTATCCAGAGAAGTGTGATGTAATTTTGTCTTAGTTTTTTTTTTAATTGTCTGCTGCAGAATTAAAGGAGAGAATGCAACTCTGTTAGGTGCATGCCAGTGAATGAATAAATAGGAAAATGGAAAAATAAAATTACAATAGGATATCATACACAATGGATACTGTGTCTAAAATGGATTTCAAAGGATAACTTACCGCAGACCCTGATTTTTAAGGTTTTTCTAATTTCTAAACTTTCCCCTTTAGACACTTTAAATTTTTATTTTCAATTTTAATGTTTTGGAGATAGGGTCATGCTGTCTTTCTTGGTCTGGCCTCTTCTCGATTTCTGTGATTATAGATGTGTCTCTTGATGTCCAAGCTTCCTCTCCACTTCCTTTTTGAACTGGTTGGATTACAGAGAGGTTTCAAAATTTGCTAAGAGTCATGCAGCTACCCAGTTGTAGAAGAAACATTGTGCCTGCTGCAGAATGGAATGGATAAATTTTCTTTGAATTGGTTAAATGGATGAATGAATGAATGAACAAATTAATTAGATTTTACTGTCTTCTCTTGGGCAAATTACCTGACCTTTGCAAATCACAATTTTCTTCGTGGTAAAATAAGGCAAATAATGAGGAAGCCCCAGTGACTTCTTAATTCAGACAGAATGAGGAAGTGGGTGGGTATGGGAAGACATAAGCATGTTTCCAGACTGTGCTGTATGGAAGTAGGAAAGACTGTTTTCGTCTCTATTTCAGGGATGGATGAATACAAAGTCCCAGGTCAGGACTGTCTTTCTGAAAATGCTTCCCAGAAACAAACGTCTTCTGTGTGAGGGTTTATCTCATCTTCTCCACGTGAACGGAAGAGGTCATTTTGAAGGTTCAGAAACTTTTAGTGTGGCCATCACCAGCTCACTCAAACGGCATTTATGGGTCTATCCTCTAAGAAAGGGTAACAAACCGTTCTCCGGGATGGCCTGCGCATTCTTTTAGGCTTAGCACATCATTCTCTTCCTCCTCCTGAATAGGATGTATAATTTAAGATCATTGCATGCTCTGTAGGGGAGAGGAATGTTGTTTCCACCCTCGTCGCCCTGCAGCACACTAACCGGAGAGTTTCCAAAGACAGCTACTCCATATCTGCCAGATGTTCACGTCAAGGTCAGAACTACTCAATGAATAGATCTACCACAAACTGAAACTATGAAGTCACAATTTGATAGCATTGCCTGTCCGTAACTCAGTGGAAGAAGCGGCATACAGTGACGTCCTTGAAACTAGCTATTAAAATCAGCCCTGGGTGCATGGGCTCAAGAATCATTTGCTGCTGCACTGTGTGCCAACTTGAATAACATCTACCCCACTTATCTAGCATTTTAATTTAATATTTGTTGTGCTATGGTTGCCTATATTATCAATGTAAAAACAAACAAACAAACAAAAAAAAACACCAAAAGTCCGAAAAAGTCTTATCTTTAACTTTCATTCCAAGGTTTCAAACAAGCTTTGAATTTGCATCTTACTCTATGGAAGATATAGCTTAAAAACATTTTTGCTGAGCTTGCTCCATTAATTTCTGAGGAAAATGTACCTACTGCTGTAACTACGACAGTTCTCAACCTTGGTGTTTTTACAGGATGTCCCTCCCCAGGGAAAAGCCCGCCTCATTCTGACTTCCCTTCTGGAACCAAATCGCCTGCTGGGTAATCAGTTTGCACACTGTGAGGGAAGACCTCTGCAATGAACCCAATGCAGCAAGGGCGCCAGGGCAAAGCAACAGCAGAACACTGCTGGACTTGGCCACGTATTTTAAGTGATCACCTACGTCCAGTTTGAAGGATAATCCACTCACACCTTTAGTAGCTTGGTTGTTACAAGCATTTAGTACTTTTTGTGTGCTGGACAGGTTTAACTAAGGGAATCTTCATCATAGCTCTGAGAGTTTTTCTCTCAATTACTTCCACAGAATTGGGAGGCAAATTCACTTTGTAATGATTACCCGACTCAGATAGAGCCGATTTCCTATGACTCTAGGCTGCAGCCACTGACAAGGGCAAAAAAGGATCAGTTATCAGCAGTTTTCAGCCCAGCTAAATCAGCAGATAATGGCATCTATGACGCAGAGTGATTCTGACCTGAAGCCCTTCTCATTGTTAATGTGCCTTTCATCTCCAGTACACCACACAGGCAAGAAGTACTCTACAGACACTCTATGTCTAGAGAGCAAAGGGCCAGACTCAGGAACTCCTGATTTTTATGCATTCAGCCAATTGCATGATGGAAGTGCTCAATAAAATCTCCAAAGAATCCTGCTTGTGTCTTCACAGAGTCACCACGAGGAAGAATACAGGCTAATATATAGCTAGACAGTGGATTTACTTGTATGACTTTGTAACATCAGCTCCTAACAACAGAGTCCAGAACAGAGAAAGACACCAGATTAAAATGAGTCACTAGCAAGGGAAAGAGAATACTACGTAACTGATAGTAGAAATTGTTCTAGGGTGAACCTGTATCTGTTTCTAGCCTTACCACCAAATGGGGTAAAACTTTGGAACACAGATAGACTACATTTAAAAATAATATGACTTCCTTAAAAATCTAGGCATGAGGTAAGCATACACATTTTTATGGGTTTTATTGTCACATATTTTCAGATACTTACAGGTATACATTTGTTGATAAAATGCCCCCCTTCAAAATTTGGAGTCCAGAGATTCTTTACACTAAATATGTACATTAAGATATAGAAATTTGGTATGAAGTGGAATTCCTGCATCTGTTTTAATTAAAACAACTCAGAATTTAAAAAAAAATCTTAATGCATAAATTTGTTTATGTTTATATTCAATGTTAAAAAGGTATTTCCAAAATGTATTTTAAAATTTTTATTCATTATCCCACCTCCCCCTGGGGAAGGAAGTTTAACTTGGGAGAGAGGTAGGAGGGTAGGGCAGGTGAGAGGGAGAGGAGAAGGCTAAGGGATGCCTAGGATGTTTGAAAAGGCTGTATGGAAACCTACTATTTTATAAGCTTCCATATATATATATATGTAACTATATATACTCACATAAAACTGTTTAAATGGATTTACTCTACATGGGGAATAATGCTCCTCCTAGAAGTCATAGGTTGTCAAACAGAGAGCCCAGTGTCAAGCCTGAGGCAATCCCTCTTGAATTCTTGGTTCCAAGTGCCTTATAGACCCACCAAACTATACAAGCTATAGCTCATGATCCTGTCTACCCATTGTAACTTGACAGTAAATCACTGATGCTGAAGACACAGCACACTTTGGTTACTTGACTTGAACAAAGCGGATTGGTCCTGCCCAGCGAGCTTACTCCTGCAGGCTAAGTTTCATAGTACTAGAAGGCACTATTTGGTTGCTAGGGGAAATAAATCATCAATAATTTTACTCAGCTGTTAACCCAATGAACTATAATAGTGCCTGGTTTTGAAAAATATGCCCATGGGTGCACTACTGGCGTCAAGATTATGGGGGTAACAAACCACTTTTTGGTTGGATTTAAGGAGTGTTTCACGGGAGGAAATGCATGTGGATCTGGCCAGGAGGCCATGATAAGGGAACTCGCAGACCCCAGGGGTGAAACAACAACTATTATTCTGCCAAATGGACACAATGTCAAACTGCCCTCCACATTCGTGTCTCTCTAGCTGAAAACTAGCATTGTTCTCAGACCTCATTAGACAAGTTTCCTTGCACAGAAAACATTGGTTAATGAAGAAGCTTAGAACTAGTCAAAGTACAGAGAATCAGAGGAATGCTCAGTCCCAAATGGGATTGCTTATGACTCACCCTAAACCTCAAAAACCATTGTAGAAGAAGGAATAGAAAGACTGTATTAGCCAGGTGTCAGAGAGTACCAGAGCAAAACAGTGTTCTGTGGACACGCTAAGTCAAGTATACTTATGGACTCAAAACAGCTATGGTTGCTTTTTGGGCTACAAGTCACTCCATATTCTGAAATAGAAAAATAGAAAAATAGAAAAAGCTCACAAATCCTAACTAACTAAGGGACTACTGACAACTGATGGCTTCTGAGAAAGGGAGAACCAATTAAATTATTCTTGGGGTGTGTCTCCTGATAATCTACCGCACCCATGAATATATGCTTATTATATAATGAACTCCTTAGGTTATTTTCTTTTAAAGTACATGAAGTTGGAAGGGATGGCGAAGATTAGGGTGAATCTGGGAACAGTTGGGGGTGAATGGGCGAATATGCTAAAAATACATTGTGTGAAATCCTCAAATAATAGAAATATATCTTATATTTAATTTGTTACAATATCCTATTGTAATCGTCATTTTGAGTAAATGTGTATGCACACTTACACAGTCACAACTGTGACAATTGTTAAGTGATTAGGGAGGTGGACTACACTTCTCAGACAGCAGGCCAGTTTACTCAGAGCATCTTGCCCATCTTACTCTTGAAGAAGGGTATCTGGGGTCCAAGAGATGGCTCAGTGAGTCAGTCCTTTGAACCCAAAGCCAAAAAGAACAGTTGAGTCCCTGGGATCTACACGGTAGAAAAGGAGACCTGGCTACTGAAAGTGGCCCTCTTATATCTACATATTCCACACTGGCAACTATACTCCCACACAGATAGCACATGTGTGAGTATAAACACACCAAACAAAAGCAAGCTAATACTCACAAAAATATCTAAATTAAAGGAGAATGGCCTTCTCATTCATTCCCTCATCTTGATGCATGACTAAGCTAAACATTTTGTTTAATTTTTTTATTTTCCATCTTTGTCTTCATTTATAATTTAGATGTTTTCCCAACATCAGCTTTTGTATGAATCTTGGCTTTTAAGTGTACTTTATTAAATGTTGTTTATCCTATGTCTCTGGTTGTGAAGTAACACCATAACCAAGGGAACTTACAGAAGAAAGAGTTCATTGAGAGCTTACAGTTTCAAAGAGTGAATTCATGAGTTCATAACCATCATGGCAGGAGGTGGGTAGGCATGACATTGGAGCAGTAGCTGAGAGCCTACATCTTGAGATGTATACCATGAGACAGAGAGAAAACACTACAATAATTGTGGGCTTATGCAAATTCAAGTCCATTGAAGTCCACCTCTACTGAGACATTTTCTCCTATAAGACTGTATCTCCTCTGCATCAAATATTCAAATATATGAGCCTATGGGTGCCATTTCAAACATCACGTCATGATTACTAAACTAATGACACTACTCTTTAATTTGTACTTAATACAAGTACTTCAATTATAAACCAAAATGATTTCTGGATTGGTTACTACCTAATTGTTATTAATATGGTAAAGATTTGTGAAAATGCCCTTTTAATACATTAGAACTCATTTAATTTCCTTAATAACTATAGGCAATATTTTATTGCAAGGGAACATAAACAAGAATATATACATAACTTCCCAAAATATATATAATTAATTAGTAGGTAGAAGTGGCCAGATCCAATAAAGAAAGGCAGATGACATTGGCTGTTTCACTTCTATAATACTTCAAATAAAATGATATAAACAAACAAAAAACCTGTGGACCAATAACTCAAAAAATGTTTATTCTTCCACTTACATATCTAGAGGATTCTTTTCTTCTCTCTTTAAGTTTTGGAGGTCAAACCTCTTATGCTCAGAAAGATGGTTTATAAGCACCTGCTTTAGCTTCTCCCCAAGAGGATGTTAATATCTTTGCAGAAGGCTGTTTGGGATTCTGTGTTCATGGTCTCTATTCTGGGTTAAACATGTGTAATTAGAATGTTCATTTGTTTCATGGGAGACCATATTTTCCCCTTAAGTGCTTAAATTCTCAGCCATTTGTTTCTTGTTACAAGGTCCCCCTCACTTTTACACCACCATACTAGTATTTTACTTTTCTCTTAGCTTCCCAAAAGCTCTTGTTAATAATCCCCTTATGAATCCATGCAAAGTAGATAAATAAACTAACTCTCATGTCTATCAAGTTTTAATAAATGCCTGTAGAGAAAGGCAAGGCCCTTGTCAAGGCTCAGAACCTGATTTTCCATACTCCAACCCATTGGAAACTGAAAAAAATAAGAGAAGGAGATCGTGTTCTGGCCTTGCTTTCTACTGTGAATACTCTCAGAGAGAAAGTACAAGGACTCTTGTGCTTTTGTGCATTGAATGGGAAATGATACTCAAATGCTCATATGTGGCAATACATGGTCCACGACCAGCGACACAGTTTTAGAATATTGAGCATCCTTTAGGGATTGAGCCTAGCTGATGGAAGTGAGTCATGGAGAGTCCTTGAGGTCTTATAGCCCAGCCTTACCTGTCCCCTTTTTGCTTTCATGGCCAGTTGCCTCATGTTCCTGCTACCATGCCTTCCTTCCCCTGGTAGACTTTTAGCCTTTCATGAATGGCGAGCCAAAATAAATCATTCTTTTCTTAAGGTTTTTTTTTTATTTCTTTATTTTTTCAAGACAGGGTTTCTCTGTAACTTTGGAGCACATCCTGGAACTAGCTCTTGTAAATCCAAGCTGGCTTCAAACTCACAGAGATCTGCATGCCTCTGCCTCCCGAGTGCTGGTATTAAAGGCATGCCACCGCCCAGATCATTAAGTTGTTTTATTTGGGTGTTTTGCCACAACTTCAAGAAAATCAAGAAGGAAACCCCCAAGGGGAGTCAGGAAGCCAGGCTGTCCTACATCCCCTTTAGTTTGCTGCTATTATATCAGAAACTTTCATTCTGTCACCTCTCATGTGGATGTCAATGGAAGTACCTAAGTCTTAGGTTCTTCCCTTGAGTCTTAGGTTCATCATTTCTGAAATCTCCCATACTGCATGAACTTTAGTTCATCAACTTCCTTATTCTCTGATCTTATTAATCTGTTATTATAGGGTACCAGTCACGAATCCTTTGATGGGTGAGAAAACGTATATTACTTTTCTTCCCTAAAGTCTTATATACCATGCACACATTAGCTTAGCTGGCGTCTTCACCTGCAAACACCTCAGACAGGGTGAGGCCAGGGCACTTGGAACAGTACTGACATTCAAAACTTGAAAATAGGTTTCCACAAAACATATTTACACTTCTTTTAGTCTTCACCCTACCACGACTTCATGGACATATTTAGCCCACACAGCTTCCTATTCAGCAGCTGAAGGGAAGGAAGGATGGCACTGAACTTAGAATTTTAGAGCTGCCACAAAACAATGCTTCTCATGTAGTACTGTAAAAAAGTGTGAGAGATCTAGAAATAGATTCATCTCTTTAAAAATAGATGCGGGATTTGAGGTTCTTATTGAATTATCCATTCCATATCTACCAGTTCTATACATATAAGCATCCTATGTTACATGGAGTACCAAGCTCCAAAGAAGGATGCTAAAAAGAGACTCCAGGATTTTTTTTTCTTTTTTGAGGTGGCATTTTTATCAGCCATCAGGAGATGTGGTACCTACAGTACTTTAAACATAAGGGCTGTATGCTAATGACATAATCTCGTATGCTAGTTAATGAATGGACACTGGGAAAAAATGAAATGCCTCTGCTGTAGTTGTCTGTAGTGAGGAATCATAAAATCGTTCATTTTCTTTAAAAAGTAAGCACGAAAGCTAAAATTATGTCATACCAGAAGAAATCAATGAAATCAAAGTATGATAATGGTACAAATAATATTAGTTTTGCTACATCAAAGAGGGAAAGTTGATGACATTTGGCATTATCTTTTTCCTTTCAATCTACTAAACTGCCACATGGTCAGCATGTCCTATGGGTATGCTGGTGGAGAGGAGTATTACCTAAGACAATATTTGCAGATACGAAGAAACAGATAATGATTCTAGCAAACTATATCACTATAACTTGTTAATTATGATCTATTTTCAAATAATAGGAGATAAAAACTTTAAATCTAAGAATTTTGGGAGGTAAAGGAATTTGTTCCTAACCTCTAAATAAAAATATTGATGTCATAACTCTTTAGTAGATTCTCATGACTATAATCCTACACACACACACAGAGATAGAGAGATAGAGAGAGACAGAGAGAGAGAGACAGAGAGAGAGACGACTGGGGGAGGTACACACAAATCAAAATGCTTGAGAACTGGAGGATATTTAGGGCAAATGTGTTACTGTCTAAAAGAACAACATTATAAGGTATATTTCAGTGTTTCAGCTGTTCCATGGTGACCAAAATATTATTTTATAAGTCAACAAAACAACTTATCACATATCAGGTATATTTTATATGATATACATGTAAACAAACACATAAGCTACGGTAGAAATATTATAAAGAACTCTTTAAAGGAATAAAGCTGAAACGTTTTCTAATGAATGAAGTTTTTCTTAAAATCCACTTCAAAGCAAGTAACATATTTTATTCATTCTGGTTCTGTGTAAGCTAATTTACTGACTGGACGCTCAGTGTGAACTAAGTTATCATTAGAGGAAAGAAGATGTTCTTGTCTACCCCTGCACAGTGGACAGACCATAAAAAACAATAATACAAAGGATTGTGTCAAATACTAAGAGAAAGTATTTTGAATGTTTACAATTACATGTCCAGTCAGTGTGGTGCACACCTGTATTCCCAGCACTTGAAGACAAAGTGAGGGGATCCAGAATTCAAGGCCATTCGTGGCTACATAACAGTTATAGGGTCAACCTGGGCTATATGAGACCTATATCCAACGAAAAAATAAACACATGGGTGAGCACGTGACAAATGTGTGAAGAAGTAGGTATATTTGCCCTGATTTGAACACTGTACCAACCACCCACCTTTTGAAATAGGACATTTTGCTCTAAAAGCATACTTATAACTGTTATATGAAGCTTAAAACTAAACTTAACTTAAAAAATGAGATGAAAACCAACCTGATGTAAATTATTTAAAATGACTTATAGATTTCCTTTAAAATAATGCTTTAGACTTTCCTAATTGAAGCTTCCTATCACTTTTTCTCAGCCAGTAAATCTTGCACTATGAGTAGGCAGAAGTAAGACAGTCACATATTGTTATAAAAGTTTTCATCACCATTGTGACACCTCTTGAGGTAATCATATTTAACAGATTGATAAGTGTGCTTTGTATTTAATAAGACTTAATAATAATATTTAGGATTAATATTTTATACTATATATGTTTACAAAATGATTCTGAGGTTATAATTAAGTCATATTTTAAGCATATAAGAGTACAGGTTTCCGGCATACCATTTAATGAAGTAGACTTATTAGCTAGCTTTTTATGGGATGAGAATAATACCGCTGAAAGGAAAAATGAAGCATAATGTTATTTAAAGCCAACAGGAAAGAAAGCAGACAAATTAGCTTTTTATTTAATTATTCACAACAATTTTCTGGAACTGCTATTTAGTTATAGTCTCACAAACTACAGTCATTAGAAATGACTTCCATTATTTTTCTGTGAGCTTGCTCTTCTGGCCATGAACCATGGCTTTCTACCCTGAACTATAATGCTATGGAAAACTGTGTGTGGGTCCAATTTCTAAAATCAAAAACATGCAAGTGTGCTTCAAATCAAAAATTTAAATTGACTCGTTATAAATAAGCTTTATTTCTGTCCAAATAGAAATATTACAACACAGTTATGCCAAAGTTAAAACATTGTTTCCTAGATGCCATAATTAATTACAAATTTAGAAGTATCTCAAGTCAAATTTTATATAAATATACAGAGCAAATGTAAAATAACAACTCTGTTTATGAGGCTTAATGTAGTTTGTTGCTGTTCAAATATAAATTAGATTATATTGTGCTATGATGCCAGCCAGAATATCACTGCACCCCAAGTCTACAGTGTTGATAAAACCAATGGGTAATGGGTGCATTAGAGTGGAGAACAGGAAAGATATGTAAATAAAATTCTTTAAAACCTTTGTGTCTAACGCAGACCAACCATGTTCAGCTCTATAAAGATATTTTACATTTGCCAATGTCTTAGGTTTATAAATTAAGCGTCACAAGCACGCAAAAGCAATTTTTACATGGGCAAGTCAAATAGGGTCGTCAGAATCAAGAGGTTGGTGAAACTTGGTGACATTTCCAGAAGCCATGCTCGTAAGGAAAGCGGAGGATTCCCTAGGCAAGCATAAGTTAGTGAAGGCAAAGGCAAGAGATGGCTAAAAAGAAAACCCATCAAAAGCTGAAATTTAGATTGGAATGATACTGGCAGAAGCCCGGAGTGAGAAACAGCCCTATGCCTTCATTTGTGTGCTATAGAACCCAGGCACACAGAGAACTTCAGTGCAAAAGCCATCCCCCACAGCACTGGTGGCCAGGCCCACTAGAAAACAGAAGCTGCAGCTAGCTCAGTGTGGTTGGTGGCCAAACAGACGACACTGGCACTGCTTCAGTTGCCTGCCATTCCTATCCAGGGATGACGGCTACAGAAATGGAAAGTGCCTCACGTTTGTGCTTTATTATATAAAAGGAAGGGCAGAAAATCTAGGCACATTTGCAACAAAGAGACCAGCTATGAGAAAGATGGTGGAGGCAAGGAAAACAAAAGCCCAAAGCTAACCGACTACATTGTTATTTTGTTGCCTTTCTAATCTTACAAACTTCAATGATGCTATAACCAGCCCTAAATCAAACCCAATGACGGACCAATCTCAAGTTTTTTAACCTGGAAAAAATATGAAATATAGAATTAATACTATTTTTTGAAAATAATGATAAAAGTACGGAGAACAATATTTTGTTGCTTGAAAATATAGACGTCATCTACTAAAGTTTCTGTAATCATTTGTATCAAAACATTTTAAAAATAGAAACAAATGCAAGTGTGCCCCCAGACTCTCTTTACTACTCCGCTCCTTTGGATGATTCATTTTGCCGTCCCTGGTAAGGGGCACATCTGTCCTCATTGTGCTGTCTTTCATATAATCTTTTAAAAACAAAATAACTCCAAACTTGTCATTTTCTTTTCCCCTTAAATTGTTTTCCTTTCATCTGTTACTAAATTTTAATTTGCTGCAGTAGGTCCATTAATTAGTTGAATAGATAAGTGTCTGGTGTTTGTCTGTTAAGCAGCTTCTACCTCAAAAGTGGTGACAATATAAACCTGGAGCAATAAATTTTCATCCCATGTTCATATAAAATAGAACATGTTGGGAACTTTTATGTAAGACTGATTCAGGAAGATAGAACGTTATACACAGTAAAATTGATAAATTAATTGAAGAAAAAAGACTATCTATTGCTTTCTCTAAAATTAAAGTAGCACCATAGAAAATTTTTGAGAAAAGCCACTAGAGATGAATTACTCTATGAATTACAGACATGTCACAATAATATAATAAAATGCAACCATTGTGCTAATATTAAGTATTTTGTAAATATCACTGATATACATATGAGACTATTTTACTTCAACCTATGAATGTTTAAAGGGCTGTATTTCATATTTTAAGTAACTATTTTCCTAAATATCAATACTGAAATATATAATAGCATGGTCGTTCTCAGTTATGAAGCCAGAAAGGCATACAAATATATAAACTACATAACTGCAGAGGGTTTGTTTGTCTAATATAGAACAAGTTGAGTGATTTAAAATAGTCTAAATAGTTATTACCGTCTAACTGTGAAATGTTCTTCCTTCTCACTCCCTAAGAATTCCTTGCATTATAATAATGGCTTCTAAAGGAACAAATTGCATACATACAATCAGTCACTGCAAAGTGTAGGTGGCCCTCACAGCATGACGTGATCACACTGTCACACGGGGCTTCTTGTTGACATGAAGTTCCATATGACTCAGTAGTCTTATACACGAACTTGGCCCGCCCACATGTTTAAGGGGATGTCAAGGATTTCAAGTAATTGCTTGGAACAAACTCTGGCATGTGGGCTGCAGCTGATTCACCATCTGAGGGGAAAATGTGAGCTTACTGAGGAGTTTTAAATGAGGCATTTAGAGAGAAACGTGTAATTAATTACCCAAGTACATCCAAGAAGCACAGTGTTACAGCAGAACTTAGTCCACCTGTGGCTCCTCCCCCCTCTGCCTTGTGGACTGACCAGTTGCACTTACTCCAGAATCACTTGCTCTGTGACAGTCCCTCCCTCTGTGCTCAAGGAAGTTTCCTGCTGGAGTGACAGAGAGACTGACATTTCCAGACTGTCCGGATGCCTTCTTTCATATATGGATCCTACTGCACTTTAAAACATTTTAAAGATGTTTGCCCAAAAATGCAGACATTTAAAAGTAGAAGTTCTATGGGATCTAGAATTTGTGTTTTCAAAATGAATGGTTCTTACAGAAGTATTCCTATATTTCTATGCATTGTTATAATAAATACTTTATATAGTGTAGTAATTTTAAAATTGTTAATTTATTTGGATTTGGCATTACCTGGCAATATCTTTTCAGCATATTACATTTTTAGGAAAGAAAGGAAGAAATCTAATAAAAAGATCATTTCTCTGTAGAAGCATTCTATTAGGTACAAATGCTTGGATGACCATTGTCTGGGGATAAATTTGTCTAATCTATGTAAATAAATTATAAAAATATATTTAAATAAAAAGTGATAAAGTGTAATGATGCCATTTTCTTCCTATATGCTTTTCATCTGATGAAATTATAATAAATCTATTTTTAAAATATATTTCTTTCAGGGAACATATCTTTAAAAAGTTGGGCTCTTTTATAAAAACAAAATTAACTCTAGATGGGCCATGGTCTTGAATTTGTGAGTTAAACATATAAAACTTTTTTTTCAAGACAGGATTGATTTCCTTGTATAGTCTTGATTGCCCTGCACCATGTTCTGTAGACCAGGCTGGCCTCAAAGCCACAGAGAACCACTTGACTCTGTCTCCTGAATACTGGGATTAAATGCATGCAATGCCACTTTCTAGTTGTATAAACCCTTAAAATAGATAAATTTGATTGAATTTGGATTAAATAAAAAATACTTATTTATTATTTATGATGTCTGAAGTTAATCTTGGGGCCAAATACACACTATGCACCACTCCATCATGAATTAGAGCTTGATTTTGTATCAGAAAACAGTTTCTTAGACATGACATCAGAAATATCCGTAAAAAAAATTAACTACAGTCTGTAAAGTTTAGAAATATGCACCCAAGGGCATCAAGAAGAAAAGGAAAAGATAACCAACAGAATGAAAGGCAGAATTTATGAATCATGTATCTGATGTACAACATAGAATATGTAAAGAACTTCGACAAGCCAACAATAAAATACAAATGACCCAACTAAAATCTTAATAATTTTTTTGAGGGGATATCTCTCAAAAGGATATAGATAGAAAGCCAATAAGGATATGCAAACACGTTAAACAAGAAGAGAAATTAGATGTTCGGCACCATTTAAAACTGTTAAATGATGATTTACCCTGCAACCTAGTGCTTATATTCTAGACATAAATCTAGAAAAAATAAGAACACATCCATATAAAAACCATTTACAGAAATTAACATCACTTTATTTTTAATGTTAGTACTCACTATATCTAAAAATTAGAAATAAATCAAATGTTCACCTCCATATAAATATATATATATTTAGACATATATATATATATGTTCATACAGTGGACTATGTTTTTACAATGAATAACAGAGCAGTACTGTTACTTTCAACAACATGGATGAATTGATGTCCTTGTTTCAAGTCAAAGGTGCCAGTTACAAATATTTTATTTTTATGACAGAAATATCATGGTTTTATTGTATAAACTATGAGATAGCAATCCATAGACATAAAACGGGCTGAAGGAGTGGGGGACTGAGGAGCCATGACAGAAGAGTATAGAGGTTTTGGAGGGAGATAATGCAAATGTTCGACAATTAGAAAGTTGATAATTCCAGCTGTTGTGGACCTTAAAGGCCCTTAGTAGGCATACTTTAATTTTTTTATGATGTCCTGGCAGTGGTGGTGTAAGCCTTTCAATCTTAGCTGCTGAGAGACAGAAGTAGGTGGACCTCTGTGAGTTCAAAGCCATCCTGGTCTACAAAGTGAGTTCTAGGACAGCCAGAACTGTTACACAGAAAAACCCTGTCTCTGCGTAACAAAAACAAAAGCACAACAAAAAATCACGGTACACGAATCATATCTTGATAAAGTTGCTGGATTAAAATGGTTCTGGCAATTATAACTATCAATAATTTTTCTTTCCTGCTTTCCTAACTTACTCAGCAGATACTTATTTGTTGTTTATTCTTAAGAGCAGGTCCAAAAGAACAGCAGCAGACACCTTTTCTCACTCAAAGAGACATCAAGCAGCTAATTAGGAGGGGACACCTGGATGGGTTGTTGGTAGGCTATCGTAGATGAGGAATGATGTGACAGAAAATAAAATACTTGCAGAATAGGGCACACATACCCTGTGATAAAATAAGTGGAAATGCACTCAATGAAAGGCAAAGTCTCTGTGATTAGCCCAAAGCCTTGCAGCGGATGTATTTGACACATGTTGATGGGCCATAGAATTTTTTAAACACAGGGTCAATGGAAGAAGAGATTTTAGGTAAAAAAAAAAAAAAAAACCTTTTTAGTAAGATTCAGAAGCAGAGACCTGCGAGTTCTTAGAATTGGTGCATTCCCTCAACTTTGCTTGACTACATGGCTCTTTCAGAGAAGAGTGTGTGGCAATCTAGAATATTAGCATGAGATACATAGCACTGACATAAAGACAAGGCAGAATAATTCCAGCTGTTCACCATAGAGCAGTGCTTGATAGATTCAGTAAAATATAGGTGGTGTGTTAGCATACAGACTATGGAGATGAATAAATATCAATCCCTACCCTCATGGGTAGCATTATATGGTGAGGGAGAAAAGTAAATCAACACATAGCATGTGATGTAAAATAAATGTCATAATTTATGGAATCGGTGTGCATATAGATTAGATACACTCAAGAGGAACGTGTCTCAGCAGAAAAAAAGGAGGGGAGCAATTGTAGTTTCTAAGTAGGAATTGCATATGAATTATGTCTCAAAAGAAAAGACAAAAGGAATAAAGAAACAAAATATCTACTTCCAGGAATAATTTTCTAACATGAAATAAATATTATCATGACTTAAAAACAAGCAGAGAAAATAAAAATCAAACTGTAAACCATGATTAATATTTGTAAAGAATTATCAGCTGAAGGTTCTATGGTGATATGCAAGATATTTATCAGTGTGGCTATAGG